>KV441897.1:197894-244044 GCA_001650995.1 Gongronella sp. w5 | reverse complement strand
AAAAAAAAAAAGGATGCATTCACGCGAGAGAGAGATGTGGGTGTGATATGGGGTGCATACTCAATTCCTCCTTTTTTTTTTGCCTCAATGAGTGTGCCATATTTGGAAGCAAGGAGCTAATTAAGTCGCTTTCCCTGGACGATGACCAAAAAAAGGGGAAAAGAAGCGAGATCAAGCACAAAAAAAAAAAAGGATGCCGGACATACCAATTTTTTTTTTTGGTCCGATGCGCAACAGGGTGGCTCCCTTCAATTTTTGTTTTACAGCTTAATGAAGCTTTTTGTATGAAAACCAAAGGACATGTCGCAAAAGTAAAAGAAATATCGGAAAAAGGAAGGAAATAGTCTCTTAAGATTGAGGTTAGACATGTTGTGTTCAAATTTGGAGGCGATCTACTTTATAGAAAAAAAAAAACCTGGGATTGATATGGAGGGTTTTAATTCTAGAACTTGACATTGCTGAAAATTTGGCTGTAGCGCGTTTTTCAAAAAATGATTTCGCGGTGAAATCGTGCTTCAATCACTATGAAGTTTACCACGTTATCGATTTTTTGCGCCTCTTTTTTTACAGAAAAAAATTGCAAACCAGAGGTTGATCAGGCCGTTGTCGAGGCAGGCAATCACGAGTCTCACGAAATCGTGCAAATTCAAGCTGAAGTCCAAAAACAAGGGTTGGTCTCATGCCGAAGCACTGCCTTATTGGATCGTTTTTCACGCGTTTATTTTCAAAAATATTAAAAAATAGAAGTCAACCAGGCCGAGTTGTCGACAGTTTTGAAAGCTTTTCACAAATCCAATATTAAAATAATCTACAGTACAGACCTTGATTGGATCATCAACTCTCCAAACATTTGCAGTAGGATATTTCCACCACGCGCTTTTACTGTACTGTACTGTATAGCTAGACGTTGAGATTCCCGAGATCGATGGCGGATCATCATTGTGCAGATGAATCCAAAATATCAACATTTTCACAAATTGGCACTGTCTTGATTAAATTTTTCTTCGATCGAAATGAATCTTACATTTTCCGAATTAGACAGGCTCCGGTACCCTTTCTGGAATGTTGTTTGCTCGATGCATGATTTTGTACGCCTGCAAAATCGGACCAAACTATTGATTTATTTTTAAATCTCATTTTCTCGACAGCCAAAAGGATGACTTACTGTATTATCATCACGTTTTTAACGTGTCGTAAGCAGCTGTTGAACATCTATCGAGTGGGACCAGTTTTATCGATGGATGGCCAAAACTCGCAGAGAAAATCCACTTTTTCAACAAAAAATTTAATGGCGATTTGCTCGACAACGGTCTAATAAACCTGTGATTTTTATTGCAGATTTCCTGACAAAAAGGGGACAAAGCACCTAATGGGATGACTTGCGGCGCGCTAGCTTGTGTTTTAACTTTTTGCATCGTTCATTTCATCAGGCTGCAGCCCACTCAGCGTACAAAGTGTGCAAAATAAAAGTGAAAAAATACGCACTCAAAAAAGTAACATGCTAATTTACGCACCTTAATTTGGAAGTATCAAACCTTAAATTTTTGCCAAAAAAACTTGGTCAAAGTAGGCACTTTTCTCAGTCGATCGCCGTTCATGCCTCACTCTTTGGGCATTTTTGTTGTTACTGTAAGTTGAGGCGACGTGCAATTTTTTCTGCCAATAGCGAATTGTCGGAGTCACCTGTTTGGGATGCATTGACCATTCGGAATTCGAAATATCCTAAACAATCAGCTTGCGTGTGATGGTGAATTCGTGCGAATGCTCTTTTTCAAAAGTGGTCGTAGCGCTCTGGGGGTTTACAGTAAGCATTTTTGTTGCAAATTTAGCGCTGAATGTGATGCGGTACTGTAATTTTTGAGCGGGGTCGACCATGCAGATGGACAGATGAATGCAAAAAGTACAAATAGGAGCTTTTTGGCATTTTCGAGTCCAAAAAAAATCGGGCGGGTCTGTCTTGAACACTAAGCTATAGTTTACTGTATACCATGACGCAGGTTTCATTGGCGGGCGAGCAGGCTGTAAAAAAAATTCTAGAGGCACAGCAGGCCGTCAAAGTCTGAAAACACGCTCATTGGTGTTTAAAATGCAAAAATACTGTGCCAATTTTGTGCAGTGTACGCTGCACCTACTGTACAGTACAGTACTGTACAGTAGCGCTGCTATTGCAGGCATTGTACTGTAATAACATAGGTACGGTATAACAAGAAGGTTCGTAGGTGCCTCAGGTTTTGGTGTTTTGTTCACCGAGATAAAAATTATAAAAGATGGAAAGATCATGTTCTGGATGATGCATGCGCAGCATAGGTAGTATACAGTATTACTGTAGCTGCATTAAAACTCGGTTGTACGCACGCTCTGACGCGTGTTGCCTGACACTGAAATTGTCTCGTTGCCGATTGTATAGCCTACAGTAGTTAAACATCTCTTTCCAATCTACCGGTATTTTCCCTTTTTTATCTCTCTCACACACTTTTTAACAGAGGTGATACAGTATGCAACCCTATAGTCTTATCATTCCTATTTCCTGTTCCACTGTACTGTATTTGCACATACAGTATCATACTGTAATGTGATGCGTCTATGGAAGCGTGAATTGAGAGTTTGAGAGGATTGTCTAAAAGCAAAGGAGTGAAAAAATACAGAAAAGTGCGAAAAATCTTTTTCACTCGTCACACAGTTTTGAATAACGTGATATCATACAGCTCAACTTCACTGATGGAGTGTTTCATGCTGTCCCCCGTGCGTTGCAAGAGGATTATCTATCAAGAAATCCATGCAAAAGAGCAAAGTTCGATAATATGATACAGTAGTACTGTATGATAAGCTTTTCATAATTTATTTTTTCTTTCTAGGCATCGTAACGCTTCACTGAATGAGCAAAAATGATGCCAGGCAATTAGCTTAGTACATTGGTCCTAGTTTTACAAGTTTGTGAAGTTCTGTCGGCGAGAGGTCTGTGAAAAACGCAAGCTAATAGTTATGATAATTATATGATGGCTTCGATTTGGCCGCTTTTGCATCCACGGCACCCTCATATCTTAACATATCTTCGTTTGAAACAGCAAAGCTGTAGTCGACTGCACTTCACACGCATTTCACCTGTTTTCGAAAGAATGGATACCTGAAATGGCAGAAAATCGAAAAGCAAAAGTTATTTCGACTAAATTGTGAGTAAGAAAGTTTATGTGGAGCACGCCACACACAAAAGGAAAAGGCGTTGAAGTGTAAGTGCCGCCGCCCTTTTTTTGATTTCTTTTTCTTTTTTTGCTTTTTTTTTTTTTTCCAGCATCAGCTCTATGGCCTTCCTCTCTGGCTTTGTTAAAAGCGGCCTTTCGCTGCTTTCGAAAGATACAAATGGCCTTCCGTATTCGCTGGGTGACAAGGTCGAATTCTATGACCACCCATTTTGGACGCTTCATCACGGCACCAAAAAAGTACGACGTCGACCCCAGGCACACGCACCAAATGAACTCAACAAAACTTTCTCTTTTCCTTCTCTAGGAGGATCAATCCAGCGTGTCCATCTTTGTGTTTGACTGCAATGTGCACAGGGACAAGATCCAAATGGCCAGAAACATGTTTAAACGCCTGCGCACGCTGCGACACCCTGATTTATTGACTTACCTGGATGGCGTCGAGGTAAAGCAACTCGTTTCCGTTTCAAAGAAGCGACACTCAAGCCTCGCATCCGCCGCCCCCGCTTTTTTTTTTTCATAGACCGAGCAGGCGATCATGTTTGTCACTGAAAAAGTGGACCCCGTCTCATCGCAGTTGAACCAGAATCCAGACACCAATCTGACGCTTTGGGGCCTGTACAAGGTCGCTGTGAGTCCCAATTCGTTTATTTCGCGCACCTTGGTTTGATTGATTTTGTCTCTTGTTTAGAACGCGATCAAATTCATCAACAACGACTGCAGCATGGTGCATGGCAACATACGTGTCAACAATGTATTTGTCACACGCGCAGGCGAATGGAAGCTCGGCGGTCTTGAATTGCTGTCATCCATGAAGGACGAAAGTCCCATGATCTTGGTAAAAAGCAAGAAAAAAATGGCCACGTTGCGCGCTTGCTCAACTCAATTCATAGACATTTGGCGGATTGGTGCCTGACGCGCAAAAATATGCGCCCCCCGAAATCAAAAAATCAAGCTGGGCTGCCATCCGAGAGTAAGATTTGCCCCTGGCGTCACGCCAGCCTCCTTTTTTTTTTTTTACTCATTTTTTTATTTGTAGCTTGCCCGTGACCGCAGTCGATTCGTACCAGCTTGGGTGCTTGATCTACGAGGCATTCAATCGACGATGGGACACGCCTGACCAGCTCGAAAATCAAGGCGCCATCCCTGCATCCATGGGGCCCGCGTACAAGCTGTTGATCCACCCGTCGCCGCAATTGCGTGGCGACGCCGACGCGCTGCTTGAGACCGGCATGCGTGCGGCACGTGGAGCAGGCGGATTCTTCGCCACAGACTTTATCAGGGTTAACCTGTTTCTGGAAAACATCAGCATCAAGGACCAGCGCGAGAAGGACGTCTTTTTTCGCAAATTGGATACCGTCGTCGACACGTTTCCCGCCGAATTCGCAACGTACAAGATCCTGCCCGAGCTTGTCAAGGCGTTTGAGTTTGGCGCAGGCGGCGCCAAGGTGCTGAGCGCTATCCTCAAGATTGGCGAGCACATGCCCACCGAAGAATTCGATAAGGTCGTCCTCGCGCCCATCCTCCGCATGTTTGCCTCGCCTGATCGCGCCATCCGTGTCAGCTTGCTCGAAAACATGCCAAAATTCATCGACCACCTCTCCGACAAGGTCGTGTGCCAGCAAGTGTTCCCACACGTGGCCACCGGTTTCACCGACAGCGTGCCTGTCGTGCGCGAACACACCATTAAAGCCATCTTGCTTCTCGTCCCAAAGGTAAAAAAAAAAAAAAAAGCTGGAAAAAAAAGGATGAATGGCGCGTTAATTTGTGTTTTTTTATATAATAGTTGAGCGACAAGATCATCAATTACGACTTGCTCAAGTACTTGGCCAAGCTGCAGGTGGATCCTGAGCCTGGTATCCGCACGAACACGACCATCTGCTTGGGCAAAATGGCCAAGAATCTCAGCGACGCGGTATGTTTGTGCGCGCGGCGCGTGATTAGAGGCTAATTTTTGCTGACGCTTCCTTTTTCTTCATTGCGTAGACGCGCAAGAAGGTGCTGATCCCCGCGTTCTCAAGGGGCTTGCGCGACGGCTTCCATCACGCACGCATTGCCGCTCTTTTAGCACTCAGTGCAACGGCCGACTATTATGACCCCATGGACTGGTGCCAAAAGGTCGTCCCCAGCGTGTCGCAGCTGCTGCTCGACAAGGAAAAGTAAGAAAATTGATCATTGTCCTACTCAATGCGCTCTCTGACCTCTTTTTTTTTCACAGACCTGTGCGCGTCCAAGCATTCAAGACGCTAAACTTGGTTCTCAAAAAGCTGGAAGAGGAGTCTGAACGGATGCCCGAGACGGCCATTGAGCCTGTACAACAGCAACTGCCGCAGCAGGCAGGCCAACAACAAGGAGGACCTGGCGCATCGCCGTCAGAAGTTTCGCCCACAAACCCAGCCGCCGCTGCCGGCGTGTCGTCCATGTTTGGCGGTGCGACAAAGGGCTTGGCCGATTGGGCCGTCTCGTCCATCACACGTGTAAGAAAATACGATCATTGAGGATGCGCAGCATGTCAATTCCTGGCTGACACGTTTTTATTATTATTGTCTAGTTTGGCACGCCCAGCGGCGAGATCGAGCCGCAGATCGTATCGACGCCTGACACCAAGTCTTCCACAGACACGAGCCGCCCGGCTTCCATTGCCGATCGCTTTGCTGCTGACGAGTCATCTGTGTCTGCCTCCTTTGACGACGACGGGTGGGGCAATGCCAACGAGGATCTCGTGCAATTGGAGGACAATTGGGGTAAGAAAAAAAATTGAGAGAAAAAAATTGAGTTAAATCCTGACGCGACACGAAGCAATTGACACGTTTTTCTTCTTTTTTACGCAGAACCATTGGACAATGCATCGCAAGTACCTGTCAAGGCTGAGCCCATTTCCAACCTGATTCCCAGCAAGCCATCGGTCGCCGTGTCCAGCTTTGGCTCGCCCACCATGTCGCCACATCCACGGTCGTCGGGTGTCGCCGCCGGCTCTGGCATGAAACTCGCGCATCAAAAGCCGCTCACCTCGTCCCTGGATACCGAGATCGACACCATCCAACATACCCCAACGCCTAGCTCCATGGGCGCTGCTCGCACAGGCACTTCCCAAACAGAAAATGACAGAAAGGCTGAAATGGATCGCAAACGCGAGGAACGAAGAAAGGTAAATGATGAAAAAAAAATAGATGCGGCCAAATTCTTACTCAACCCTCTTTTGTCTTATTAGCGCATGGCTGAGCTGCGCGAGAAAAAGAAATCAGGCATCGGCGCACGTAAAATATGATCGTATTTGATGAATCTCATTGCATCTAGACCTCTATTAAAATTCAACGCTTAACAATGTCTTTTTATTTGTGTTTCCAACCGTGGCACGTGTCCTGACGCGCTTATTTCATAAAATATATGTCGATTAGAGCATTTTAAAGCCTTTTGCGCGTTTGTTCAATTTGAATTGATCGTATCAGGAGGTGCGCCAAGTGACGTTTTTGAAAAAAAAAGTCACGTCGTGCTCGAAATTTCTGGCTTGCTTTTTCCTGCTAGGACGCGTTTTCGGATTTCAAGACGCGAAAAGTACGTTTTTGCTTTACGCGTCGTGAATGTTACGCGCAAGCGTCTTTGTTTTTCGTCATTGTTCTTGATGTGCTGATGATTGTATTTTTTTTTTTTTTAGCTTCATGTCTCCATTACCTCAATTTTCTCTTGGCAGCGCATTTTCATCTACTGTATAAGAAAAGAGAATTCATGCTGATTGAAAACAGGTCATGTGCCTGTGAAGGCACCTTTTTTTGTCCAGCCCCCCCTTTTTTCATTTTGGTTGTTCCTCTTCCACATCTTTTTTTTTTCATCCGCATCCATCCATGGAATCCGCATTGCCAACGGAACTTCTCAAGCTCGTCTTCTTACAGCTTCCACTCCATGATTTGTTCGAAGCGCGCTTTGTGTGCCGCCGCTGGTCGCTTGTCATCTCCGAGATTGTGTTCCAATTCTCTTTTCTTCCTCTGAGCAACCATGAGCGCGTGCGAGAGATGATTGACCACTGCAAGATCCCGCCCAATGCCACCCTTCCCATTAAAATAGTGCACGTGTACCTGATGCGGGACAATCGCATGGACACAGAGTTGGAGTTACTTGCCAAGATCGCGCCATACTTGAACAATGTCCATACCGCGACTTTTACCTTGTGTCTCGAAGAAGTGTCGCTCAATGATCAACATTGGGCCAGCATCATGCAAATTGTTCGATTTTCGCAGCTGCGTGAGCTTAGCATCCACCAAAATACTCGAGATTTTCCGGAAAACTTGTCTGTTTCTGTCCACGCCATTGTATCCAGCATGTCCACGGCCTTGCGCAAGATCGATTTGTCTATTTTGACCAGCGACATGGACCTGGGTGTGATTTTTGCGCTGGTGGATCGTGCACCGCAATTGGAAAACATCCAGCTTATGTTCTCCGCGACAATGTTGATGGCCAGCCATTGCGCAATTTTTTGGCCTCGCCGCCCAACGTCTATCGCGCGCAATGCTTCCAGGTGTCTGAATTGACGCTCTCCATGACAAGCGACAGCAGCACGCCTGATCTTGCCGGCTTGCTTGCTTTTGCTTGCTTTTACCTGCCTCGCCTGGAGTGGCTGAGCATCACCATTAGCCCATCTGAGCTTCTTCCACGCACACACTCTCTCGATCATCACTTTCCGCCATTCCCACAGCTTCATTTGAACTTTCCAGAGTATTTGATTCTTGACTTGGCCAATCACCGTCCACCTGCTGCTGATTTTGGCCCTCTCTTGCCCTGGCGTAGCACGACATGCCTGTTCGAAGAATTGTGGGTATGTGCCAAGGCCGTTGTTGTTCCTGAAGTGTTGCCGAGCCTCAATTGCTCCCGTGCGACGACAATTGTCGTCAGACAGACGGACAGCGACGCCCCACTTCTCCTGACGCCTTCTCTGACGCCAGAATTGACGATGTTGAAGCTGCGCAAAGCATTGCTGCCCCAATTCGACTTGCAACTCCGCAACATTTGCTCGTCTCCAGCGCAGCTCGCCACTCTTGATCTTGAAGAATGCATATTGGGTGATTTTGGTGTCCTGGAGCGCGCCCTGGCTCAATTGCCTGGTTTGCAAGTGCTTGCATTGCAGCTGATGCGCTTCACGCGCTGGACATTTGTTTCCCCCAGCGTGTCTATTGACAATCCGTGGATTCCCGTGCTTCGTTCCTTGTTTGTGCAACTGAATTATCAGCCAGATGGGTCAATGCAGTGGATCACCCTGCCGTTGCCCCTGACATGCATCTGCATCACCGAGCACATGCCTTGTCCCGACCCGACGCGTGTTTATATTTTCCTTCAAGATATTTACGAATCTCATGGCCCTCATGTGGAAATTTGGCTGCACGGTTTCATGGAAGGCCGATCTTACGACCTACTTGAAGATGATGAGGACGACGATGACAATGGGTTGTCGCTGCGCCTGCCGGAAGAGGAAAGTCAGGTGCCCGATGACGAGCTTCAAGATCTTTTGGCACATCTCACCACCTGCAACGAGCAATTGGATGCGGGTTTGCCCATGCATCTTCCCCACAGCCCATCGACACTTGCTGAAATCGCACTTTTGTGTCTCTGCAAGTACAAAAATGCGAGCGTCTACACCTGTCCAGCTGCTCACCGCTGGATTTTCACGACTCACGTTGAAAGCATGGATATCATTCGCGATTACGACTGAAAAAATTGAAAAATAAAAACCAAGGGCGTCAAACACGAACGCTGCTCCGATGATTTTATAAAAAAAACACACTGTCGATTCCATTTTACTTTATGTCCCCGGAAATAACGCGTACAATGCGCGTTTTGGGCCGAGAAAACCAAGCGGGGTCAAATTCAATATTTGTAATTTGAAAAGGCCATTCTTGCCGCTGGATGTTCGTGCAGCTTTACTATTTGACCCTGGCTCATTGTGGCGAGCTGTGGTGTAACATGAAAATGTGAAGAATCCTTTTTTTTTTTTTAAAAAAAAAAAAAGATGGGCCCCATTTCTCGCTTTGGCTCGCATGAATCTTGTGTAACATTCCCCCATTCATCCTGTTTGGTTTGCTGTGCCATTGTCTGAGCTTGGTTTGTGCGAGAAAAAGTGCAGCCTGGGACGTGATCCTTGCTTTTTTCTCTTTCTTCCCTCTTTTTTCTTTTTTCTTTTTCTCTTTTTTTTCGAACTTTCCCACAGCAATGTCCATGCAAAACATTTGCCAAAAGCTTATCAAAGACGAATTTGGTGTCGATGCAGAGGTGAGCAGATTTTAGGCGAAGCCAGACATATGCTGATTCCTCTTTTTCTGTACTTCTGCAGGTCGTGGTGACCAAAATCATGGAAAAAGGCCACGCAACGGCCGACGACCTGATGGTTTCAACTGATTTGACGCGATCCAACGTGGATGAGGCTTTGATGACGCTCTTCAAGCATGGCTTGTGCACCATTGCCACGGCGGTGCCGGAACAGGTCGATGAGAGCCCTGTTTCTTACTCGTTTGACATGAACGCGGCCCTGACGCGGCCAAGCAAGTCAGCTGTCGTGATGATCACGCGCTCTGAATATGGTGAAAAGGTCAGTGGCCGGATGAGCGCGAGACACAGCGAAAAAAGCATCTCATTTCTTTTTTTTTTTTTTTGGGTCAGGGCGCGGCAATCGCCAATGCCATCTTTGTCAAGGGCCGCATGACAATGACCGGCCTGGCCAACGAGGGCCTTGACACCAAGGGTAAAAAGAATGTAATTGGCAAATTAGATGAAATGATACTCACTTTTATTTTATTTTTTCATTTTTTTGTACGGCAATTGTGAGATGCAGTTGCTTTAGACATGGCCAAAAAGGATCGCTTGTCGCTGGTTCTTACGCGATCGCCCTCTGAGGCGTCTGAAAGCGGTGTGGATTGGGTAAGCGCTGGAAAACACGGACCCTGACCCTTTTTTCTCCCAAAATATCTCATTTTTGCTATCATTGATTCGCTTTTTAGGCCAAGGTCAACGGCGAATGGATCAATGGTACTACCCGCTTTGCGATTAATTTCGATCTCTTCAACATGATATTTCGCAATGTGGTAAGAAAGTCGAGAGAAAGTTAAAAGTAGCACGCGCTTTAATGTGTTTCGTTTCCAGGCCATGAGCGCGTTTGCAGGCGAGACAATTGATCAGCCCCGAAGCCATCTTATCCTGATTCTGATGGATCACGCAGAGGAAAACGAGGGTAGGCAACCGCTCTTCAAAAAAAAAAAAGCACCTCAATTCGATTTTTTTTATTTTTACGCAACCACCTAAGGCATGCCAGTCTCCAAAATGAAGGATGAATTTCAACACTTGCTGGAAAGCGGTGACCTTGGCCGCTTTGAGCTCCATCACCTTATTACACTCAAGGAATTGGCCAGCTTTGTGGTGGAACGTGAATTGAAGCAATTGATTTCGCAAGGCTTTGTCATCGTCACGATGATCCAAGGCAACCATTCGCACTTGTATCGCGCAGATCTGTCCCAATTGGCTGCCAAGACGAAGGAGCACTCCTTGCTTGACGCGGTTCAGGCAGCGTGCGACGAGCCGACGCGACAGATTGCGGCTGTTCTTCTGAATGGTGGCGCCAAGACACTCAATGAGATTCGCGAGCTCACCCATTTGCCCAAGTCCGACATTTGGTCAAAGTTGCTGGCCGCCGAGAAGATGAACTTTGTCAAATCGGACATCCCCACTCAAGATTGTGCCTTTAACCCTGATGACAAGCGCCAATGGCGCATCCACATCAAGCCACTGCAAGCGGCAGCCCTCGAGCGTACTTACAACACCCTGGCCAGCCTCAATGAACCTACCCCCAACCGCTTGGACACCATCGAGGCGCGCACTATTCTTTACATCTATGGCTTGTCCCTCTTCCTTCGCAACATCTAGCCCAATGACATATCTCCCATCGTTTTAGTCCCTTCCTCCCTTTCCCCGTGTGCAACAACAAAATTAGCTTGACTGTACGCCTTGTGTCTCAAAAAATATCCTTTGAAAACGCCAATCAATTCAAAATGGCCACAAAAAAAAATAAAATGTATGAATGGGACTATAAAAAGCGCGTTGTTCTCAGGGGGAAAAGGTGTTAATCGCGGCACAGAGCGTGTCAGTCGCGACACAAAACGTGTCGTCTCAAAGCGCGTCAGTTTCATCTCAGTACAAGTAAATTGCGATGCAAGAGTGTCAATTATCAATCCATGGATTTCCGTGCCTTGTACCCTGGATGATCAGCCGAACGCGTCGGTCGAGAAAAGCAAGCAGGGTCAGATTCAGTATTTGTAACTTGAAAAGGCCATCCTTGTCGGTAGATGCACATGTGTCTTTACAATTTACCCATGGCTCGTTGTGGCAAGCTGTGTCTTTTTGTTTTTTTTTTTTTAAAAAAAAAGAAAGGCCTCACTTCTCGCTTTGGCTCGCATGAATCTTGTGTAACATTCCTCCATTCATTCTGTTTGGTCTGCTGTGCTATTGTCTGAGCTTGGTTTGTGCGAGAAAAAATGCAACCTGCGACGTGATCCTTGCTTTTTTTTCTTTTCATCCCTCTTTTTTTCTATTTTTTCTTTTTCGTACTCTCCCACAGCAATGTCCATGCAAAACATTTGCCAAAAGCTTATCAAGGACGAGTTTGGTGTCGATGCGGAGGTGAGCAGATTTTAGGCGATGCCAGACACATGCTGATTCCTCTTTTATCTGATTTTGTAGGTCGTGGTGTCCCAGCTCATGGAAAATGGCCACGCGACGGCGGATGGCCTGGTGTTTTTGACTGGTTTGGCGCGATCCAACGTGGACGAGGCTCTGATGACGCTCTTCAAACATGGCTTGTGCACCATTGCCACGGCGGTGCCGGAACAGATCGATGAGAGCCCTGTTTCCTACTCGTTTGACATGAATGCGGCCCTGACGCGACCATGCAAGGCAGCGGTCGTGAAGATCACGCGCTCTGAATATGGTGAAAAGGTCAGTGGATGGATGAGCGTGAGAGACACAGCGAAAAAAGCACCTCATTTCTATTTTATTTTTTTTGGTCAGGGCGGCAATCGCCAACGCCATCTTTATCAAGGGTCGCATGACAATGACCAGCCTCGCCAATGAGGGTCTTGATACAAAAGGTGAGAAAAATCCAATTGGCAAATTATATAAAATAATTCTCACTCTTTTTTTTCATTTTTTTGAACAACAATTGTGTGCCGCAGTGGCTTTATACATGGCCAAAAACGATCGCTTGTTGCTTGTTCTTACGCGATCGCCCTCCGAGGCGCCCGAAAGCGGTGTGGATTGGGTAGGCGCTGGAAAAAGACGGTCTATGATCCTTTTTTTTCCAAATATCTCATTTTTGCCATCCTTGATTCCCTTTTAGGTCAAAGTCAATGGTGAATGGCTCAATGGCACGGCCCGCTTTGCAATTAATTTCGATCTTTTCAACATGGTATTTCGCAATACGGTAAGAAAATCGAGAGAAAGTCAAAAAGAAGCGTCCGCTTTAACATGTTCCTTTTCCAGGCCATGAGCGCGTTTGCAGGCAAGGCAATTGGCCAGTCCCTGAGCCGTCTCATGCTAATCCTGATGGACCACGCAGCGGAAAACGAGGGTAGGCGACCCCTCCAAAAAAAAGGCTCAATTTAACTATTCTTTTTTTTTTTTTGCGCAACCACAAAAGGTACGCCAGTCTCCAAGATGAAGGACGAATTTCAATACTTGCTGGAAAGCGATGACCTTGAACGCTTTGAGCTCCATCGCCCTATGACAATTAAGGAATTGGCCAGCTTTGTGGTGGAACGTGAGTTGGAGCAATTGATTTCGCATGGCTTTATCATCGTCACAATGAACCACGACGACCACGTGCAATTGTATCGCGCGAATCTGTCCCAATTGGCTGCCAAGACGAAGGAGCACTCCTTGCTTGACGCGGTTCAGGCAGCGTGCGACGAGCCGACGCGACGGATTGCGGCTGTTCTTCTGAATGGTGGCGCCAAGACACTCAATGAGATTCGCGAGCTCACCCATTTGCCCAAGTCCGACATTTGGTCAAAGTTGCTGGCCGCCGAAAAGATAAACTTTGTAAAGTCGGATCTCCCTGCTCAAGTCTCTGCCTATGATTCCGACGACACGCGTACGTGGCACATTTGCACCGACACTCTCCAATTGGCAACATTGGAGCGCATCTACGACACCCTGGCGCGCCTCAACGAACGTATCCTCAGCAGCCTGGACAGAGACGAGACGCGCACAGTCCTCTACAGCTATGGCATTTCCCTTTTCCTTCGTGACCTCTAGCTCGCACCGCTCGTATCAGCCAATACACATCGTCCGTAGTCCCTTTCCTCGTATCTTTATCTTACGATAAAAATGCCCTTAGTTCTTCCCCTTGCGTCTGCAAAAATCTCTTTAGTGCGCGGCAATCAATTCAAAATAGCTCTAAAAAAATAAAATCAGTGACTCGGATAATGAAAAAGGGTGTTATTCCAGGGACAAAGCGTGTCAATGGCGGGCGCAAAGCACGTCATAGCCCAAAGCGCGTCAATTCTGGCGTCTGTGTGCTAATTGGCGCACAAGGCGTGTTTTTGGCATTGCAACGTGCGGTAATCGCGTCCAAGATCCATCAGTTGTTGTAAAATGAGCGTGTCAATTGTCGTTTTACCGGTAAATGTGCCACTGGGTCTTTGAGCCTTTTTTTTTTTTTTTTGCTTGTTCAGAGTGCTTGTTCGGGTTGGCGTGTCAAGGGTTGAAGATGTGTCCAATGTGTCTGTTGAGTCATTGACAAGGCCCGTGAGGCCCAGCGAGCTGCCTGCGGCGCGTCGAGGCCGAGATGCATCTCTTTCAAAGCTTTGATCCACAACGACATCCTTTCTTTGCAGCCCTCTGTCGTAGTGTCTGAGCACTTAAGCTTTGTTTGTAGCACAAAAAGGGGCGCCGGGGGCGTAAAAAAGGGGATTCCTGCAAAGAGAGTGATTGGGCGTCCCAAAAGGACGTTACCCCCATTTTCCTTTTCTGAATTCTCTTTGTTTGGGCGATGATAAATATCAATCCTGCGTGATCCTTGATTTTTTTCTTTTTCTTCCCTGCTTTTTCTTTTATTTTTCTCTAGCAGTACACCACTCTAGCCTGATTTTCCAGTCAATCAGTCAGTTTTATTTTAAAGCCTATTTTTGCCTTAGCTTTTGCTCCATTATCAGCTATATTTTAAGCTTGTTATATTAATTTTGAAAAACAGGCAATTTTTTGCCAAAAAATTCAGTCTATTAGTCGTCCTCATTCTTAGTCTATGCCGCTCCCACTATCGAATTATGCTGACACACGCATTAGCCTATATTTTCATCCAATATTCACTCTAATTTTTTAGTCTTAGACTCCTGATTAACTTAGTGGGTGTTTTAAAACAAGCAGGGAACGGTTAACACTTATTTATAGCTCTTGAATTTTTGTTTGCGTATCTTCACAGCCATGGACTTTGAAAACATCTGCCAAAGCATTTGTCAAAAGCTCATTAAAAACGAATTTGGCGACAATGCAAAGGTAAGAAGGCCTCAAGCGATGCCGGGCGCGTACTAAATGCATTTTTTCTGTTGTTTGACAGGTCGTGGTGGCCAAAATTATGGAAAAAGGGCACGCGACGCCGGATGACTTGGTTCTTTCAACTCGTTTGCCACGCGCCAAAGTGAAAAGTGCTCTCAAGAAGCTCGCCAAGCATAATGTGTGTACTATTGACAAGACTGGGTTGCAACAGGCCCACGAGGACCGCCTTTCTTACTCTATTGACATGAACGGCGTCCTGGCGAGACCCTTCAAGGCCGTCTTTGTTATCTTTATGAGAAACACCTGCGGTGAAAAGGCAAGTGCTCAAATGAGTTTGTAAAAGCGCTAATCAAGGAGCATCCTCATTGTATTATTCTTTTGTTGGCTAGAGCGCCGCCATTACAAAGGCACTCTTTGAGAACGGCCGCATGACGCTGGGCAAGCTGCTCGAGACAGAGGCGCTGGATGATCAGGGCAAATGCGCCTCATTGTAAAACCATGCGAAATCACACTTTTTTTCTCTTGTTTTTTTGTCTTTTATTGCCGATTCGGATGACCAAGTTTGCTTACAAATGGCCAAGAGTCGCTACTTGCTGGAATTGGCGCCAAAGGAGCATGAACAAGGCCGCAATGGCGTAAGTACAAGAAAACGATGAATTGGTTCTTTGTTTTTTTTGAATTTCGGATTTTGATGAGCATTGGCCCTTGCTTAGATTTACTTTGATAACCAATGGCATCCTCGCACGAATAACTTTCTCTTGAATATCAATATGTTCAACGCAAGCATTCGTAGCATGGTAAAAAAAAAAAAAAAAGAAAAGGCGAGAGAGTAAAAAAAAAAACGCATATTTTGATGCTTTTCTAGACTGTTGCCCAAATTGTCGGCAAATTAGCGGGTCTCGACACGAGCCGCTTGATTATCCTTCTTATCCGATCCCCACAGGGTACGTTGCCCTGTGAAAATTTGATGTATTTAACAAATCCTTTTTTTCTTTTTTGCTCAATCCCAACGGCTCAATCCTAAAGGCATGACACTGGAAAAGATCAAGGGGACCTGGCGTCAGATGTGCGCTTGCGGGCTACAACAGCCGAATGGCGCCAAGTCTGGTTATTTCACAAATAACGCGGTGGATCACGAGCTAAAGTGCCTTATTTCCAAGGACTTTGTCACCGTTAAAGCAAGCACGCACTTCCAGGAGCTCGTGTACATTGCGAATTTGGCGCAGGTGAGCGTCAAAGTGCGACAGCATTGCCTACTCGCAAAAGTGGACCGCAGCTTTGACGAGCAGACACGCCGAATTGCGCGCGTCTTGACGAATGGTGACGCTGTGCGACTCTTGACGCCATCCATGAACGTACCCAGCTGCCCAAGGCCGACATTTGGAGCAGGCTACTTGCTGCTGAGAAGGTCGGCCTGTTTAAGCCCGACACCGCCAGCCAGGATGCCATTCACGGGCCAAACGACAAGTGCGTGTGGCGCATCTGCTCAGACAAGATCCACGCCGCAACGCTCGAGGAGATTTATGAATTGATGATGGACCGCGCTTCCGACCTTGTTGACGACGATACGATCCGCATTATCACGTACAATTATGGCACTTCCCTTGTTCTCCGCGATCTGCGGCCCGCATCCTTTTTATAATTTTACCGTCCACATCATCTCGCCCTGCTTTTCCAATTTAGTTCTGATTTGAGGTTCCCTTGCGCTTGTACGCTTCTCCGAAAATTCCAATTGTTTTAAAATGGCCCTCAAAAGCAAATAAAAATTATGCAGACCAAAAAATCGTGTCAATTGCGTCTCAAAGCGGGTCAGTTTCATCTCAATACAACCAAATTGCGATGCAAGAGTGTCAATTGACAATCCATAGATTTCCGTGCTTTTTTCCTTGCTTGTGCACCTGAATTATTAGCCAAACGCGCCAAGGCAGCGGATCGGTCTTCCATTGCCCTTGAAGCGCATGTACAGTACTGTACAGTATTATTTCATAAAAAAAAAGCACACTGTCGTTTCAATTGCTCAATGTCCATGGAAAACAGCGCGTACAATGCGCGTATCTGGATCGAGAAAGGCAAACGGAGTCAGATTCAATATTTTTAGCTTGGAAAAGTCATCCTTGCCGCTGCATGCACGTGCAGCTTGATGATTAACCCATGGCACATTGTGGCAAGCTGTGTTTTTCATTACTTAAAAAAAAAAAACGAAAGCATTGTTTCTCGCTTTGGCTGGCATGAATTTTGTGTAACATTTCCATCCATTTCATCCTTTACGCGATCGCCATTCGAGGTGCCCGAAAGCCGTCTGGACTGGGTAAGTGCCCGAAAAGTCGGACTGTGATCCTTTTTTTTCTAAATATCTCATTTTTACCATCATTGATTCGCTTTTTAGGCCAAAATCGTTGATGAGTTGCTCAAAGGGAATGCCCGCTTTGCGCTTAATTTCGCTTTTTTCGACATGATCCTTTCCAATATGGTAAGAAAGTCGAGAGAGTCAAAAGTAGCGTGCGTTTTAACGTGTTTCCCTTTCAGGTCATGAATGTCTTTGCAGGCAAGGCAATTGGCAAGTCTCTAAGTCATCTCTTGCTAATCCTGATGCGCCACGCAGCGGGTAACGAGGGTAGGCGACCCCTCGTCAAAAAAAGCAGGCTCAACTGAACCTTTTTTTTTTTTTGCGCGACTACCCAAGGCATACCAGTCTCCAAGATGAAGGACGAACGTCAGCGATTGCTGAAAAGTGGTAAACTTGGCCGCTTTGAGCTCAATCGCCCTATGACCATCAAGGAAGCGGCAAGCTTCGTGGTGGATTGTGAGTTGAAGCGATTGATTTTGCAGGGCTTTGTCATCGCTATGACGAACCAAGACGATCACTTGCGTTTGTATCGCGCGGATCTGTCCCAATTGACTGCCAAGATGAAGGAGCACTCCTTGCTGGAGGTGGTGCGCGCGACGTGCGACGAGCCGACGCGACAGATCGCGGCTGTTCTTCTGAATGGTGACGTCAAGACACTCGAGGAGATTCATGAGCTCACCCATTTGCCCAAGACCGACATTTGGTCAAAGTTGCTGACCGATGAATCGATGGACAATGTCAAATCTGACATCCCCATTCAAGATTCAGCCTTTGACCCTGATGACAAGCGCCAGTGGCACATCCATACCATGTCACTGCAAGCAGCAGCTCTCAAACGTACGTACGACACCCTGGCCCGCCTCAATAAACCTATCCCCAGCCATTTGGACACCGACAAGGCGCGCACAATTATTTATAACTGTGGCATGTCCCTAATCCTTCGCAACATCTAGCCCAATGACCGCTTTATTCTCTTTTTCCCCCTATCCCCGTGTAGCCCAACAAAATTTGCTTGATCGTACGCCTTGTGTCTGAAAAAAATTCCCCTTAAAACGCCAATTAATTTAAAATGGCCACAAAAAATAAAATGTATGAATGGGGTTATAAAAAAGCGCGTCATTTTTGGGAAAAAGGGTGCCAATCGCGTCACAGAGCGTGTCAGTCGCGGCGCAAGCGTATCAATCGCGTCTCAAAGCGCAGCAATTTCATCTCAAGGCAAATAAATTGCCAAGCAAGAGTGTCAATTGTCGCACCAAGCGCGTTTATTTCTTTGAAAACTGGTGGCAGTCACGTCCAAGATCCATCTGTTGTAAATGGAGCGTGTCAATGGCGATTTTAAGCGCGTCACTGGATTTTTTTGCGTTTTTTTCCTTGCACATGATGCTTGTTCGGCTTGACGCGTCAAGGGTGGACATGCGTCTTTGTACTGTATCTGTCAATGAAATTCGGTCTCGGAACACGTCATTGAGACAGTACGCATGGCTCCATGAGCCATACACAGCGCGTCGTAGACGTGTCCGTTTAACATGTGTTAATTGCGAAAATTGGCACAAATGGCTTTGCTTGGCACGCGTCAAGCTTTCTTTTTGGCTGACATTTTTTGAATGACCTTCTTTTGAGGCAAGACGACACTTTTTTTTGAAAAAGAACAATGAGCCATTGCTTTGGCTGTAAGTTTACCTGTTTATGGTATGATCACATGATCCGCGGGGCGCAGCTCCTTTCTGGCCCCTTTGCGTCAATGTCTGAGAATGACTGGAGCAGTAAAAAAATCGCAATCCTGCGTGATGCTTGTTTTCACCCTTTTCTTCCCTGATTTTTTTCTTTTTTTCTTTGTTTACCCCTTTTCGCAGCTATGGACTTGGAAAAAACCTGCCAAAACATCTGTCAAAAGATCATAAAAATGGAATTTGGCGACGATGCACATGTAACAAGATGTCAAGCGATACCAGGCGCTTCTTAATGACTCTTTTTTTATTGTTTTGCAGGTCGTAGTGTCCAAAATCATGGAAAATGGCCACGCGACGGCAGATGACTTGGTGTTGTCGACGGGGATGCTGCGCACAAAGGTGGATGAGGCTCTTGCTGTGCTTTTCAAGCACAATGTGTGCATCATTGAAGAGGCGGCGCAGCAACAGACCGATGATGACCGCCCATCCTTCTCCATTGATATGAATGCTGCCCTGGCGCGACCCAGCAAGAAATCCTTTGTCAATTTCATAACTATCTGGGGCGAAAAAGTCAGGATGGGTAAATGAAAGCCACTGAAACAATCATTCTCATTTTTTTTTTGTTGACTAGAGCACCGACATTATCAAGGCCATTGTTGAAAACGGCCGCATGACGCTGGCCCAGATGGTCATGAAGGGTCTGGATGCTGACGGTAAAGAGAGATTTTCCGCTGTCCAATTGAGTGAAATCACGCGTTTATCACATTTTTTTCGTTTATTGCTCGACTTGGATGGCAAAGTTTGCATGAAAATGGAAGCAAGCCACTATTTGCAGCGCATCCCTGCGCAATTGACGTCTGAGGGGCTTGACCAAAGCCTGGATACGGTAAGCGCAAGAAAAAAAAAAAGGCAAGATGCTTACTGTTTTTTCAAATTTCTCATTTTCATGGACATTGGCTCTTTTGTAATAGGTGCTCGTCAATGGACAGTGGCTTCCTGGCACCATCACCTTTATCCTGAACATCAAGTCGTTTGAAGCGAACATTCGCAGCATGGTAAAGGAGATGAGAGAGTCAAAAAACGTGTATATTTTGATTTTCTTTTCCTCTAGGCCGTTGCACGGATTGTCGGCAATTTGATTGGTCTCGACTCTAGCCGGTTTATCGTTTCCATTATCCATGCAGCAAATGAAGGTAAGGTTGCCCTTGAAAAAAAAACTGGTGTCTTTAACGAATTGTCCGCTTTTGCGCCATCTCCAAGGCGTGACTTTGGAAAAGATCAAAGTGGACTGGCGCATGATGTGTACCATTGGTCTGGCAATGCAGGATGACGAGATAGATCATTATCTTACGACGACCACGATGGAAAATGAGCTGGAGCGTCTGATTTCCGAGGATTTTGCTACGTTGACAGTGCGCGAAAGCGACCAAGAACCGGTGTACAAGGCGAATTTGGAGCAGATTAGCGCCAAAGTGATCGAGCAATGCTTGCTGGAAAACGTGACGCTGACGTTTGGCGAGGAGACGCGGCAAATTGCGCGCGTTTTGATGGATAGCGGCTCCGCGACGATTGACGACATCCACCAGCATACCAAGCTGCCCAAGACCAACATTTGGGACAACCTGCTGGCGGCGGCAAAAACAGGTTATGTGAAGCCTGACACTTCCATTGAAAATGCGAATTACGACCCGGCCGACAAACGCATGTGGCGCATCTGCTCAGACAAAATTCACATGACGGCGCTGGAGGAAATGTATGATCTTTTGATGCTCCTTGCTCATGTTGACAGCAATTTGAGCCGTGTCGTCACTTACAGCTATGGCGTCGCCCTTGTTCTTCGCGACATGCAGCTCACTGCCTTTCTTTGAATAGTCCCCATCATTTAGTCCCCATTTTTACCTCACAAAAAATGGCTTGCTTTTTGCCCTTCATATCTGCCCACTTTTTCAAAAAAAAAAAACCAATCGTGTCAAAATATCTCTCAAAAATAAAAAAATGCATTAGGCTGGGACATAAAAGCGCGTCAAGCGCGTCACAAAGCCTGTCAATCGTGTCACAAAGCATGTCAATTGTGCCACAAAATGTGTTTATTGTGTTACCAAGCGCGTCAATTGAGCCAATAAGCAGCAAATGTGCCAAAAGCACGCCACAGGGCAGCACGCCACAGGGCATGTTTGCCTGTCCTGTTTTTTTTTTATTTGAGCACTGTGCTTATTCGAGTCGATCGCGGCTGGACATGCTCTTTTGCGTCTGCTGGTTCAAATCTACCTTGCAACTTGCCAATTAAAACACGCGCACGGCTCTCAGAGTTGCTCTCATCACGCTGTTTTGCCGGAGACGCGTCTGTGTCGCGCCGGATTGGGCAATAAAATGGGGGTACCTTTGCTCCCTGGATGTGCGTCGTTCTGTGTTCTTGGCCAATTCTATTTGATAGATCTTTATGGTGGGTATATTCATCTCTTTTTTGGAAAAGAACTAAGAATCATTGTTTCACGGGGATGTTGCTCCTTTTCGAGGTCACATGATCCTCAAGCGAACATTTTCATTGTTTTCTGGCAACCCAGGCGGACTTTGGCTGCGCCAAAAAGGCGATCACCATTCATTTGATCAATGCTTTTCCTTTTTTTCTTTTTTCTTTTCTTGTCTTCCCCGTTCCTTTTATTCGGTGTTCCCGCTTGCACTTTTCACACCAATGGATTCGCTTGGTTTTGCTTGTCGTATGGTTGCTCAGCTGGATTTCGGCAGTGATTATGAGGTGAGAACCCCACACGGACGACAAAAGACGCGTCTTGAGCTTTTTTTTTTTCTCGTTTGCAGGCCGTGGTGTGCCCATTGACTGAGCGGACATACGCAACGCTGGATGAACTGGTTTCACTGTCCGGATTGCCAAAATCCAAAGTGGAAGACATCCTTGCCGTGCTCCTCGAGCATCAAATATGCGTCATCCTCAAAATGAAGACGCAAAAGTCCAAGAAATTACAGATGCTTGGCTATTGCCTCAACATGGAAGCGACCTTGGCTCGCTTTGGCAAGTTTGCGTTTATTGAGGCGGCCTTGGGTACCTTTGGCAAAAAGGTCAGGACAAGACAAAGCGCCAATTGATTGAGGATTTTTTACTCGTTTATTTCCATTGATTTCTTGTTTTTGTCAGGGTGCCGATGTTGTCAGAGCAATCTTCAAGAGTGGTAGCGCGACACCGGCAAGTCTAGCCAAGTATGATGTTGATGGCAAAGGTATAAAGGCACTCAACATGATGAAAAATGGTCCATTTGGGCGCTTACACCCTTTTTTTGTTTTTGAATGGCCATTGGATGACTCAGTGTGCGCTGAGATGATTGAAAAGGGCTATTTAACCTCTGTGGGGACGCCTGCAGCGCCCGCAAAGCCCGACAAACAGGTAAAAAGAGCCAAAATATCAACGTGCTCCCATTGTGAGGGCCATTGATCTGTTTTTTTTTTTATCTAGAATGACACCAAGAAGGAAACGCGCACGAGCGACGTGTTCTACGTGCTCAATATCACCAAGTTCAACACGACCCTGCGCACCACGGTAAGGTTGCGGCGTGAAAACTCGGAAATTCGCGTGCTTATGACGCGTTCAATTAGGTCACGCAAGCTGTTTTTGCCGATATATTTGCCCCCATTGCTAGCTTTGTCATGTCTAGTCTTTACTCGCACGCGTTGAACCAAAAGGAGGGCAAACAGGGTAAATCACGCATAAAAAAAAAACAAGGATCAAACCTCAAGCGTGCGACTGACGCGCCTCTGTTTTTCCTTTTTTTGGTGACAATAGGCATGACGGTCATGGAGCTTACCAAAGACGTGATCAAAACGGGTCTGGACAAGGTCGGTCTTGAAATAGCCGAGGGTGAAGAAGAGCTGATGACCCAGGCAAGCAAGGCCATGAAGAGAGAGCTTGTCCACTTGATGTTCTCGGGTCATGTCAAGATGCTGCCGCGCGAGGATGACCATCAGGAGGCGACGTACGCGATGGACATGGAGGAAACGCGCTTGCTGATGATGCGGGGTCACTCGCTGTCGGAATTGGAAGTGACGTGTGATGAAAAGGCCCTCAGCATCGTGCGCCAGCTGATGGCGGACGACGTGCTGACCATCCAGGAGATCCAGGACCGTACGCTGGTGCAGAAGCGCGATCTTTGGCCGCGTTTGCTTGAATTGGCTCGCCATGGCTACATTCGGCCGAACCTCCCTGTCAAAGATCTAGAAAACGAGAAGAAGTGCCGGTACGGCTCGCAGGGTGACGATCATGATCATGAGCGCGTGTGGTGCGTCCGCTTGAATGCCATCTTTGGCGCCATGATGGCCTTTACCTATGGCAAAGTGGCGCGCATGAACTCGAAAATCAGCAAACAAGTGGACCGAGAGGAGAATCAGACTCGCCTTCAACGCATCACCATTGGCTATGGCATGACTCTGGTTTATCGCGACGTGTATGGCATTCAATCGCAGAATAATTGAAAAAAAAAATTGAACAAATAAATAAAAATTGAAAAAAGTAGCGCGTGATGGCATGCGCATTGTCAACCTCTCTTTCCATGCATCATTGGTCCCCGATTGATCTAGAAAGACAAACTATTTATACATGGATTAAAAAAAAAGAGAGAGAAAGAGAGACAAGCAGGGAATAAAGATATACAAGGGGCAGGTCAAAAGATGGAGGGGTCGTCGTCAGGCACGGTGTCTTGATTGCGATTTGTGTAAAAGGCCTGGAGCTTCTGCTCGCGGTCGTCGAGATGGGCAAAGCTGTCGTCGAGCTGACGATGGAGTTCCTGGATGACGGATTGCAGTCGATTGACCATTTGCTGCAACTCACGGCATTGACGCGACTTGGCGTCGAGCTGGCGCTCCATATCGTCTACTGATTTGCTTGTTTGTGCGGTGGTTGTGGAGGAGGATTTGTTTCTGAGTGTAGCCAGGCGTGGAATGGCGCTCGTTTGAGATCTCTGCTGGAGTTGTTGCAATTGATGCTGCAATTGCTCTTGTAACCGGTGAATCCGCTGCTCCATGGCTTGCAATTGGCGTGCTTGTAGCTCCTTGTGCTCGTCGTCTTCTTGTTTTTGTTGAAGGAGCTCGTCCACTTGCTGAACAAGCGCGTCGTTGTCTCCCTGGAGCGCGTTCAAATCGACTTGGAGCGCGTCATGCGCAATTTGAAGCGCGTCCCTTTCCTTTTTCCATTGATCAACGTCCTCCTGGCCCACATTGCCGTTGTCCTTGTCACGTCGCTCTTGTTCTTTGACCAATTGCATTTCGAGATCGCGGATTTGCGTGTCGCGGTCTATGACTTGCGTTTCCAGATCTTGTGCGCGATCATCCAAGATGGCCATCTGGCTGGCGGCCTGATCCATCTGCTTTTGCAATTGATCTACCTGCTGCTCGCACTCGAGCGCATACGCCGTGACACGCTTGAGCTCCTGGCTATTTTCGCGCATAAACAGGTCTTTGCTGCTCAGTTGCTTTTGATTCGATGCTAGTTGCACTTCCAATTCACGCACGCGGCCCTCAAGCTCCGCTTGCCGCTGAAGAGCAACGCGAAGAAGCTCGTCGCGTGCATCGTCTTGCTCGTGTGGCCGTGACGGACCCGAAAAAGACGGCAATGGTGCGGGCTGCGGTGGTGTTGTGGGCGAATGCGCGGGCAAAGAAAGAGGCGGTGGTGGAGGCAGCGTGGCAACAGGCATGTGGCGTGCGTGGTCGTCGAGAAGAGCGTCCAGGTGGTGCCTTCGCGAGTGAACAAGGCCGTCCAGCAAGTCATTCAGGTAGCGAGCATTGTCAAGCATGTTGGAAGGTGTTCCGTGCAGCCGCAACGACTTTGAAGAAGGCCAGTACGCATAGCTCGCCGTGAACAGCATCGCAATGGCAAGATGAGCATACCCGTCCAGCGGTGGAAGCACAACCACCGTTGTCACCAAGCAACCAACAAAGAGAAAGATCATAAAGCGGAAAGGAAAGCGAAAAAAAAAAAAAGGGAGGGCGACACGCCCTTTGAACAAAAAAAAAAAAATAAAAACACGGCCGCTCCCCCTTTTTCGTGTCACTTTCTATGTTAGGCATTTTACCAATTTTAAAAAGAAAGGGGCCATTCATAAAGAGGATCGAGATTTTTCATTGTCCCTTTTTTTTTTCTTTTCCCCTCTTTTTTTTTTTTTTTCGTTTTATTGTAACATGCCGAGCAAGAACGAAGCCAAGGAAGGCGCGTTTGGGCTCCTTCAAAAGTATCAAATGTCCAAGAGCCTGATAGGGTGCTACGGATCGGTTGTTTGCGCGGGCACGTTGTCTGAGCCTGCTGAAACGACAGCTTTGCAGTGGATCGCGCCTGCGTTGGCGCTCGTTGTCAAGGACCACCCATCGCTATGTCTCTTGCCATGCGACAATTTCACCGAGACGGCCCATTTCAAGGTTTCCAAGCCATTCTCTATCAGCGACATGGTGGCTGTCCATGCGTGGACTGACGCGCTCAGTCTGAACGACGTGCTGAGCCGCGCGTGCGACCTTGATTTGGTGGACCCGGGGACGGACCCCGTGTTGCCGCCTTGGCGCCTGCAATTGTACCATGGCAAGCCGTCATTGTCGGGAAAGGGCACCGACTGCCTCATTGTGCTTGCCGTGCATCACGTGATCATGGACGGCATGAGCCTCAGCCTGTTTTGGCAAAGTCTGCTCTCGCACTTGCCCAACGTCACCCCCTTGGATGCCGCCGATGCCGCCAATCTCGTCATCCACCCGGACAATGCGCTTTCCATGACGTTCACCAAGCCCATGGAGCAATTTGCCGGCATTGTCCACCCGTCCGTCGGCGACTATGCTGGTGTTGTTGGTGGACTCGTTGGCGGACTGGTCAAAAAAGTGGTTTTGCCGGCGTCAGTGCGCGCACGCGCCAAGGTGGCCGCGCAGCAGAAATCGTGGCAAGGCGATTACCAGGCCAATCCAGACATTCCGCACGTCACGCGCACCGCCACTACCAAGGTGGATCTGACGCGCCTCGTGCCATTGGCCAAGAAAAACGCCGTGTCGGTCCACGCCCTAATTCACGTCGCGTTCTTGGCCGCCTGGGCTGAGCAGTACAAGAATCGCGGCGTCGCAATGTCCACACCCGTCAATTGCCGTTCGCACGCCACAGACCAAGACCTCAGCAAGACACTTGGCAATTTTGTCGGTGTCGTGTCCCGCTCGTGGTCGGCTGCGGAACTGCAAAAGATGTCATCCGCAACCTCGTCGTTTTGGCAAGCCGTCACCTTGTACCACCAGCATCTCCAAAAAGGCAAGCAGCGATCGGTCGTCCAGGTCCAATTCCTCAATCTGCTCGACTACCCGCATGGCTACATCAACGACTATTGGCTCGACATGCGCAAAAAATACGAAATGAAGCGCCAAGGTGGCATGGAGCACTCGGACCTCGGACGCTTCCCTGCACCGGCCCCCAGCGACGACGCAGACAATGCCCCATGGCAATTGCGCGACCTGTGGTTCCAACAGAGCACACAGACTTTCACGACTGCGCTCGGTATGCAGACAATCACCCTCGGAGCCACCTTGCACGCCGCCTTTTGTTGGCAAAAGGGTGCCCTCGACGAGTCGTTGGTCCGCGCCGTCGTCGACCGCTTCAAGGCCATCCTGGACGACCTTGCCGCCTAGATACTTTTTATTGAGTGGAACATGATATTGTGTGCTGTAGATCCTCCTAATTTATATTCATATTCTTTACTTGTTTTTTTTTTATTCTGATGCACCTAATTTCCAATTGTACACCTTAAAGCACACCAATAAAGCAATGTCATCCGTATTTTCTACGTTTTGAAATCACACAGAAAAAAAAATGTTATAGGATGGCTTATTATTCGTGGGGATTGAGCGTTCACGTGGCCAACGACTGCGGCAGGTGCACCTCACCTCTTTCCTTCTTTTTTCCCTCTGCTATCGTTCTTTTCCTTGATTTTTATTGCAAACACACAGAAAATACGCTGCAGAATCCCTTTCAATGAATCATTGGTGCGCGCTTTGATCTTTCAAAAGGTTCGTGTCAGTGTGCAAAAAAAAAAAAAAAGTGAGTTTTGCACGTCAAAATCAAAAATTGACATTATTAAACCGCTAAAGCACGCATTTTTTCCACGTGACGCGCAAACGAGACACTGCAAAACCCCAAGACTTGTCCCAATGTACAATGACAGGTTGGAAACACCGAGCACGACGCAGTTTGCGGCCAGTCATTTATCATTAGAATGCACCACTTGCGAAAACGAAAAATCAGCGCCGACGAGCCTTTGGGCAAAAATTGAAAAACCAGGTTCTCAGAATGGTGCCAATCTTGCACACGAGATGAACTAGGATGAACACCATTGGAAAACTACGGAAACGACAAAAATAAGTGAGATCCATCTGTGGGTTGATGAGCAAGCAATTAATATTATTTTTTACGCGCGCTTGGCTAAATAAACTGAAAAAAATTCACCATCACCACGGACCCTTTGCAGCACTTCGAAACTTTCTCAAATAATGTATTTGGAATCCTCTCTTATCAGAATGAAATAAAAAATCATTGGTCAATTAAGTCAATATGATAAGGTTCTGCGAGAAATTCGACTTTGCTTAAAATTACATAGGCTGTACTGTATGTACCTACCGGTAAATATGATAGAAACGTTTGATTTACAATATGTTCTTGTTTAATTATTAGTTGCGCTAACAACACGACGAGATAAAGGAGAGGCGTACACTTGGAAATTAGGAAGGTGATGCTTTTTTGGATCTCCCTGGTGCACGGGTGTGCATGTGTACACAATTGCATCGCCAATATTCAAAAGATTATAAAGAGCAACAGATGATAAGGAAAAGGTGGAGGTTTCCACGGTCACTTTGCTGCTTTCCCGCTGATGCTTCTTGATACGTTCAAGTAGTAGTGGAAGATCGGCGTCAGGAACCTGGCAAAGCACATTCTTGGTCGCTTCATTTGGACCCAGACTGAAATGTATCCAAACCTGTACGTTGGACGCCTTGGGGCTCCCATCGCCTCGCAGGACAAAGCACACGCGCGCCATGGAGCTCGCCAGGATCTTGGTGGCGGCCGTTGGCAAAGATACCCACTTCAGACGTCGATTACTCGGAGAGCCCGGCCCATTCTTGCAAAAAGAGCGAAGCACCGGCACCCACGGATTGTCCGGCAGTATCACAGGGTCAACGTCCCACGAAGCGTAAGTGGCACCCGTAATATTGACGGATGTCAAAGACGGTAATCGTAGTAAAGCTTTCTCCAAGACTCCAGGATGATCAAAGCGACATTTCCGCAGATCAAGCACACTGAGCTGGCAAAATAGCGGCCCCAGGGGAAACGCATCCTCCAATTCTGGCAAATTCACACCAAGCATTTCCAGGTGTTCCAAAGAGGTCAATTGCTGAATTAGTTGCAGCGCCAATTGATGGTTTATGACAACTTCACCAGGCGCTTTTGTTTGTTTGATGCAGAGGGTGCCAATTCTTGACCGGGGCATGACAGCAATGATAGGAATGGCGTACGAATTCAATTTCAAATCAATGGGCCAGGCCTCCGAGTCGAAATAAGGCACCACAGGAGACTCTGCAAAGGTATCAGACTCAGGAGGAACCAGTCTATTGTCATTGGCAGCCAAATTGATAATCATTTTTGGAGGGTAGCTGACACGAAGATCAGGCAAGCTCGCGAGATCCAGTTGAAGGTGTTGGTGGATAATGAGATCGTCAAAATGGAAGATCAGCTCATAAATTTCTGGCATGACGTGCAAAGCAAAAAAGAGGACATGCGCAATATGGGTGGTCGGACGCGTTTCGGGCGTGGGCACGCTCTTGTCCCGATAGAACTCCACATGTGCAAGCCTCATGTTGGTATGCTGCGCCTGCTCTGTCAGCGATGCGCCAATATAGCCATCCAATGGCTGCCCATCGACTTGACAGCTGCCAATTGCAAGATGGAGGTCTTCTAGGTTAGGAAGCTGGCGTAGCAGCAAAAGCATGAATCCCAGGTCAAGCTCGTAGTGAATTGTCACTTTCGTGTTGTGCTTGAAAGTGTGAAGATGGGACGAGAGCGATGGTACAATTGCACGCATGATTGGCGTTGGCGAATCCAGGATCAGTAGGCGCAAAGTCGACAATTGGATAATTTTTTTGATGGAAGCCCATTGATATCCATCGTATACATCCCTCTTTAATGGGAGAAAAAGGCTCAACGTTCTGACAGAGGGGCAATGATGAACCAATGTCGTAAGAAGGTACAAGTAGCTGTCAAAAACAAATGGCCACGGAATGCCGGGTGCCTTATCCAGCTCAAAGTCAAAGTCAATCCAAAGATGTTGTATAGGAAATATGGTGTTTGGATTGAGAGAGAAACCATCGACGATTTGCCGCAACTGTGCAAATTTGGACACGTCGAGCACCTGGCGACCTAGAATTTCATGTATCGCGGCGTTCGACCACACGTGACTGGTAAACCGAGCATTTTGGAGCAAGTCTCCTTTGCTCATGCGCTCCAAAATAAGAGGAACCAGCTCGGGTGGCAAGGCCTTCATGAGTGAGAGCGATGGGTATGATACAACGAAAAAAAAAAAAAAAAAAAAAAAAAAAAAGAAAAAAAAAGGGAAGATAGAGCAGCTGAAACGCTCAGGTTGAAGCACCGCCGGTTGCCAACCTGGAGCCCGTCTGTCAATTCGGGACATGCAGGTCTGCCACGCTCTGGGGATGCTGTGCCACCCAAACAAAATCAGGGACAAAAAAAAAAAAAAAGAAAAAAGAGAAAAGAAAAAGAAAAAGAAAAAAAAGACAGAGAATGCAAGAAATTGCAAAAATTACGGCATTCCGAATTCCGTCTTCATGCCCATCCATTGCATCCATTCGAATTCGTGCCCTCCACGCCACAGGTCCCTTCAAGACGACTTTCAGAACTTGATTAAAAACTTTGGTTAACGATGATTACGACGCCAAAACAAAAAAATTACAGCACCTGGTATTCCCGCGTGATCTCTCACCGCAGTACTAACCAGGCCGTATTCTGGATCGCTGCAGAGATCGGACGGGATCTGGCGCTTTCAGAATCGTATGGCCGTAACATGTCAATTTTATGGCGCCGTTCAAGAAACGCGTCCTTTTCGGCAATTCGGCGGCCGAAAAGCCGAGCCAATGAGCTGGCGGATTTTGATTTGTAAGCACGCTGATTGGCTGCAGCCATTGCGCGTCTATTTCGATTGTCGAGGACCTTGAAAGCAACAATAAATAGACAAATGTGCGCGCAATCGCGCTTTCCCCTCTCGTTTAACATGTTTTATTTGCTTGCTTCGAAAGAAAAAAGCATCGTGGATTTTGAGGAGGTGGATGGCGAGGGGGTGGGGGCGGAGATCAAGCCCAATGACCTTTTTTTGGAGGTTCCGTCGCGGCGCCCTCTTGTTTCTCATTTTCTTCTCCACTTTTTTTTTTTTCTTTTCCCCCTTTTCACCATGTCGTCCTCTCACGACCAAGACAGTGACATGACTTTTGAGGGCCTACAGGAAGGTATGGGCTTTGCAGTGACGGTGCTGACCGACTGTCCGCATATTCCCACCGACACGTCGGCTGTAAAAGTCGGCGTGGACGTGCCGTGCCAAGAATGCGACGACGCTGCCGAGAATTGGCAATGCTTGCATTGTGGCGCCATCCTGTGCTCACGTTACCGCCATGGCCACATGAAAATGCATTGTGAAGCAGCCGATCACGCTGTTTGTCTCAGCTACAGCGATTTGTCCATCTGGTGCTTTAAATGCTCGCATTACGTGGCGCACGAGGTATGATCCACCAGTAAACAAAAAGCTCAAACGTGCCCTTTTTCACGCATTTTTCTTCCCACAGTCTCTGGATGACATCAAGTTCGAGGCATACAGGGCCAAATTCAACCGCGATCCCCCCAGCATCGCGTCAGCATCGTCTTCCAGTGGCCAACAATAAAGAAATGGAGCCAATTGAGGCGTTCCAAAGTCGGGGTTTGAATGATCTACGACAAAATTGCGGTCAGAAGGGGTCAAATTTTCAAGAAGAAAAAAAATCGTATGCACACCGCCATTGACGCGCTTTTTTGTTTTTTTTTTTTTTTTTTTTTTTTTTTTTTATTAATTGTCTTTGTCCCCCATGTTTGACGAGGACGAGGAAGAGCTTGCTCTTTTGGAGCAATACGAGCAGGATCAGCGCAGCGACAGGCAAGTAGACGCGGGTTTGGGTTAGAAAAGAGCGAGAAAAAAAGAGAAAACAAGGCGATCTGACCCTTTATCTTTTTTGTTTTCTGGATCAAAACAATAGTGACCATGATCTAGACAGCGACACGGAGGATCGGCTTATGAGCATGCTTCAGTATGGGACGGGTGCACTAGGCGAGTCGGTGCAAAAGGAGGATGTGACACAAAAAATGGCCTCACCAATGGTGGTCAGCGGCAGCAGCACGACGGCGCCGGATGAAAAGGACGACGACATGCACTCTGTAATCAGCATTGCCTCGCAGGCATCTCACGTGAGCATTAGCAGCGGTGATGACAGCATGTACATGGATGATATCGAGGAAAAGGATGAGGAGAATCCCGTGGTGCGTCATTTGGATATCCAGCTTGCCAATCTCACGCAGGCCAAGTACATGGACGAGGAGGACAATGATTCGGAAGAGGAATCACTGAATCTCAAGCTGCAGGGCATCATTGATAGCCAGATTCGCGACCGATCCAACAAAAATCCTCATGCCATTGGCACTTCCATTGGTGCACGCCGTCCTCCAACGCTCTGCTTTACCTGCCATATCCCCGGCCACAATGCCAATCAATGCGAGCGAGTAAGCATCGTGAGCACCAAGCGAGGCGCGTCGTTTGACTTTTTTTTTTTTTTGTGTAGTGCCTAAATTGTGGCGAGCGACACAGCCAGCTGGACCGCTGCTACGCTATCGAGCCTTGCCATCGATGCAAGCAGCGCGGCCACGTGATTGCGGTAAGAATCAGATGTGTGCCAAGGGATTTTTGGCCAAACTGACGCGTTCCTCGCAAATTCTGCCAGAATTGCCCCAATGAGCGCAATAATCGCGAGTGCAAGCATTGTCATGGCTTTGATCACACCGACTCTGTAAGCAAAAAGGATTTCATTAGGCATGCGAGGACGTTTCTTGATGGGTTTTTTTTTTTTGTATTTTAGAATTGCATGATCGTTTTCCAAGCCTATGACGGCGATCGCTTCCAGCCTGTTTCCTCCAACACCCGCTATTGCTACGAATGCGCTCAATTCGGCCACTATGGCGATGTAAGGATAAAAAAATGAAGGGAAAAAAAAGAAAAACATGAAATCTGATGTTTTTTTATTTTATTTCCAGGATTGCCCGGATTTGTCGCGTCGCGCGCAATCTGTGCCCTCGATTTTCCGTAACGAGCCTTTTCCAGCGTCTCTTCACGAGCTTAGGCAGACGAATGGGGGCCAGCACGACAGGAGCAAGCGGCGTGGTCGCGACGACCGATTCGATGCCCACGCGCCATTCGCCAGTCAGTTGCCTCCTCATTTACAGCAGCGCGGCCAGAAGCGCGGTGGCAGCACCAGCACAGAATCGGACACCAATGACGACGACTCGGACGCGAAAAAGAAGCGCAGGAAGCGATCCAAGAAGAAAAACCGCGACAAGGACGCGTCGCGTGACGCGAGCCCCAGCAGTTCGCATGGCAGCGGCGGCAGCAGCGTGTTCCAGCGCCTTGCACAACCCGAGCGACACGCGCCCACCGAAAATGCCATGAATGGCCGTCGCAATTGGAATGAACAGCAGCGCCGCACGCAATCCGCACGAAATAGCGCCTCGTCACACTCACTTGCCTTCCCTCGCTCATCTCTCCCACACGCACCTAGCCCCGCGCGTGTTCCAAGCTACGCAGGCGGCTATGCACAGCAGAATTCGCATCTCCGCTTCGACAACAACACTCCACCACCACGCCGACGCTAAAAAAAAATGACGACAAAAAGCCAACCTATCTATTCCATTCATTGACATATTTGTCATCTACGACTCTCATCTCATCCGCTCGCATCCAATTGCATTGTATACCTCTGAATTGCAAGTCAAAATCAATAAAAACATGGAAATCTGCCAACCTTTGGGCAAAAACGTAAAATGGGGTGCACAGAAATCCCTAACGGTCGCACACCCGCGTCGCACGCGGACATTGAAAACTTGGCAATGAAAAAAAAAAGTGGGGTCATCCATCCCATTGCGCCTTTGTCTCTCTTTTTCTTTACTTTTTCTCTCCTTTTTTGTTTTCTGCGTGTTTCTTTGCTTAGCATCAGGTATCTGCCCACTGCATGACCAGTGACAAGAGCCACCGTGATTCACTGGTGTCGCCTCCGCCTCCCTACACGGCCGCAATAGCTGTCGTGGAGAAAAATGTCGTTGTTTCGCTCCCACACGACGAGTCTGTAAGCAAAACGGCCCCTTTCTCGGCTCGACACTCGAACTCACTCGTTTTCTGTCTTCCTTTAGGTGCATGACACGCTTGGAAAAATGCAGCAGACCATCACTGACACGTTTGTGCTCCTGCAGCAAATGGAAACACGGCTGCAGAGGTATAAAATTTGAAAAAGGCGCATCAATTCCTGCTGTTTGGGCGTCTTTTGTTGTTGGTTGCACAATTGACACTCATTTTTTATTTTATTTTTTTTTTTAATTCAAAAGGCTGGAGGTGACACACGCCACTTGGCTAGCCTCCCATCAAATTCAAAAACACACGCATCCATTACATTCAAATCAACATGACGCTGCCGCCAGCTCGTCCATTACCCCTGAGCGGCGCGACAAGAAAGAAAAATCGCCACTTTTTGTCCCGCCGCATGAAACCGACATTGACGCCATGACGAATTCGGTACAAAAACTACTTCAAGAAGCTTATCGCAGCCTAGACCAGCCACACGCCGCGTCTTTTGCCGACGACGTCTCAAGCAGCAGTGACCAGGGCGGCGACGACGAATTTGACGACTTTGATGGGGCCCTGGACGCGGACGAAATCAAAAAAGACGCGCTTTCGCTCCATTTGACGCGTGATCAGCTCGATGATTATCAAGCGCGTCTCGATGCCGACGTTTCACATGTGCTTCACCTCGTCGACGATGCACTGCTGGACTCGCTGGCATCGCCGTTGCCATTAAGCGCCATTCATACGCCACCATCCACCCCTTTATCCACTTTTGCGCCTTTTTCGCCGACCGCGTCGCCCGAGCCGCAGCAAGTGCACCACCATCACCATCATTACTACCACCATCATCATCCTACACAGCCGCCGTTGCCAAAGGAGCCACCAGAGCCGCCTCATCCGCCACCGACCGCGACAACCTCCTTTTTCACGGCCGCATGGACAACCCCGGCACAATTCATGCAATCGCTGTGGACAGACGCGCCTGCAGACACGCCACCCGAGCCGCCACCGCCTATTTCGTCTACTCTTGCACGCCATTCGTCAACAACCACGCTTGTCGTTGCCCAGCGTCGCCGTGCGCCGCTTTTTTATCATCTTGTCATTGTTGCGCTGCTTTTGTCGCGCCTCGTCCTTGTTGCCAAGTCTGGAAGTGGCCCTGCTTCCCTGCATTCTCTCCGTCAACATCCCTTTTGGCATCGCCATCCTTGGCTGCTGTGCCGCCTACCCCAATGGCTCCAGCGCAATCCCACATTACAACCTCGTCTCATCGCGCTCCTCTCCTTGCTTTCTATGATTTATCGCCTCCCTCCATCCATTGTATCTTGATTCAATTCTCATTTTTTACCCTTCCATTCCTTCCCAATCTCGTCTTTTTTTTTTTTTTCTTCTTCTGCCTATTTGATGTCCCTCCTTTTATCCTCATAGACCCCACCTGTAATAAATATCTTTTTACCATTTACTGAAAAAAAAGCATCTATTGGTAGAGTTTTCGGTCCATATAATCGATCGACCTTTGCACATCCTTGGCATTGGGCTGCGGAAGCGGTGTATCGGTCGTCCAGCCAGGAATTTCGATGATGTTGTTTTTTTGAAAGGAGATTTCATCGCCTGTGCGGACGTACCTGAGCTTTTCTTCGGGGTCCATTCGATAGGTGTTCTCGGCGGTGCCAAAATACGTGCGTGGGATGTTCACGCTGTCTTTTGTGTAGTAATTGATCTTGGTAATGGTGAAATAAATCTTTTCCCAGCAACGATACCCATCGGCGCTCTTCTCCACGTCCATCAACACGAGGCGCACCTGGTCGCCAACACGGAGCTTGTTGTACGCCTCCTCGCCCAATTCTTCGCCGCACCAGTCATACACGTGCCGCTTGCCATCCTGGTCCGTAAAGACATCACCCTCCTTCCAATTGAAGAGCGTAAACTTGGGATTGGGCATTACTTGCGATAAAAAAAAAGAGAGAAAAAAAAGAGAAAGAACAGCGTGAAAAAGAACAGCGTGAAAAAGAAAAAAAAAAGGACGACTTTCAATTTTTTTTTTCGCCACAGGCCCTTGCCGCAGACGAGCTTGGCTCTTTGTGCAACCATCCAATGGTGACACTTTTATTGGTAATTGGGGGTATACGATGCCAATTTCAAGTTGATCTGCGCAAATGAGCTTGTTGTTTTTGCTGTGCCATGCGTTTTGATTGTTGTTTCCATAGCTTTGCTTGGCCGAGGCTGAGTCGCGTGAGGAGATCCATGGCCTGGCCCTTTGTGAGTGGTGGGGTGGCGTCTGTTGGTGCTGATGGAGTGATTTTGTATCGTGCAAGCGCAGCGCGTTGCTTGTCTGTGATTGGATCAGTGCGGTAGCGTGCCCAGCGGCTATAATTGACGGACGATCGAAGGTGATGCTTGATCCATGTGTCGGCGGCACGCAGCGCAAGCGCAATGTCATCGGCATCCAGCGGCAATGCCTTGCCACGCTGATACGCGTGCCCGCGTTTACGCTGGAGCTGCCCGTGCCACTTTTGCGACGACGCGTCGCGCGTCAAAAGCACGCGGCCCACACCCACAATCGACAAGCAATAACGATCGTCGCCAATGGCTACCCACGGATGCCGCGACACATTCTGCAGCTGCTCCGCCATCCCCGAGCATGATGTGATGAATTCTTGCATATCGTCGTACTCGGTGATCCGCAAACGCACCGCTCCGTGGTGCACAGGCAAAACAGCATCAAGCACTTGTTCTTCCTCCATCGCACGCTTTTCAAGCGTTAAAATATCTTGATCTATTTTGAAAAAAATTGAGAAAATGACACAAAACTTCCCTTTTTTTCCCTTTTTCCTCCCCTTTCCTCTCATTTTCTCATTTTCCTCTTTTTTCCCTCTATTTTACCATGCACCATAGTGGACGGATCCAGTCCGAGGAGTGTAGGGACGGTGATGAGGCCGCTGCGCTTGAAATTGTCGACAAAGTCAATGACAAGACAGTCTTTTTTACGTGGATACAGTCGCATACCGCGGCCCATCATCTGTTGAAAGAGGATGGACGACCGTGTGGGGCGTGCAAGCAAGAGACAATCAATGGCAGGAATATCGGTGCCTTCAGTGAGAATGCCGCAATTGATCATGACCGGGAATTGCCGCCGTCGAAACTGATCCAGCAGCGTGTGCCGAGTACGCGCGTCCGTGTCGCTCGTGATATACTCGGCGTGCACCCCGCGCTGCCGAAATGCTGCGCACAAAGCCTCAGTGTGCGCAATGTCCACGGCAAACACGAGTGTCGACTGCCGCCGCTGTACCAACGCGTCATCGTCGCCTTCTCCCTGTGCATACTTGAGCCACCCATTGAGAATAATGTCATTGCGCACCGCCGTGTTCACCGCGGCAGCCAATTGCCCAGGATGAAAATCGTGATTTTGCAGGCTAATGCCAGATAAATCCACCGCCGTCTCCACCGTTGTGATTTTCAGCGGCGACAGCCTAGTCAAAAAGGAATTGAGTGTGTGAGGATGGACGGGAGCGTTTTTTTTGGGGGGGGCGAGTGTTTACCAGCCGGCCTCGATCATGGAAAGAAAATCAAGGTGAAATGCCATGTCGTCAAACACGTGACCAAGTTTCATGCCATCGTGGCGTCGCACCGTGGCAGAGCAGCCCCACACAAACAGGTCCGGCGTCAAAAAATGATCAAGGATCCGCAAGTATGTTGCCGCCGTCGCGTGATGTGCCTCGTCAATCAACACCGCCTTGAATTCCGCAGGATCGTACCGCTCCAATCGCGCCGAATCGTGCCGCCCGAGACTCTGTACTGACGCCACAACCACATCCGTGCTCGCCACATCCACTCGACGACGACCTTGCTCAATGGCCACACGCTAAACGAAAAAAAAAATACACAAAAAAATAAGACAATGTGTTTTTTCTTTGTTTTGCGCAGCTGCCGGCACGAATCTCACCAAGGACGGGTTGAATCGTTGGATTTGCTGCTGCGCCTGCTCCAGTAGCTCCGCGCGGTGAGCGAGAACAAGCGTTTTTGTGGCCAGCTTGGACGGATTGGGAATCGCCGGGATGAGGTTGGCCATGACCACCTGAAAATAAACAATGGCGCGCGCCGCAGTGAGCACGACACTTCTGCAAGCGTATTTTCTTTTTTTTTACCGTCTTTCCACTGCCTAGTTTCACAAAAAAAAAGGAGGAATTCGGGTGAGAAACGCCTGTTTCGCCCTCGATCCTTTGTCCATTGCGCTTACCCACTGGAAGCGACACAACTTGCCGCCGCTGGCCCTCCTTGAGTTTGGCCAGGCACGTCTCAATACAGTGGCGCTGGTAGTCGCGCAGACCTGTCGTGTAAAATCGCAAAATATTCGCAAAAGGACGTTTGAAAAGCACCATGAAGCTCGAAACAAAAAAAAAAAAGTGAAGGAGAAGGCGAGGTCTGGCACGGCGCGAGATCCGCCCTTTTTGTCACATTTGAAGTTCCGACGCGCATCACAAGTCGCGCGAAAAAAAAAAAAAAAAAAAAAAGAGCCACAGCCCCTGTTTTTATCACAGACTGAGCACAGCCATCCGCTTTGAAAAGATGTGCAACATGTCAATGCTCATGAAATGCCAGATGAAACCAAGGTCCTTGGAGCAATTGACATTTAAAAGCGCGAAAAAGCAAAATTAAAAAAGAAAAAGTCGCCAAAAGTCGGAAACATGTCGCAGTGTTTTGCTTCTGCTTTGAATCATCCGAAGCGCTCGACTGTCTGCAGCTTGAGCACAAGTTTCATCACAGACAAACAGTGGGGGAAATTGCGAGAGCAAATGAATTTGAGCCCTTGGAGAGCTCTGGAACAAAATTGAACAATCAGATATCCATAATGACGCCAAACTCCTCCACAAGAAAAGAAACATGAATACCACGAAAACTGCCGAAAAAAAAGTGTGGTATCGACTTGCTGGTTAACGAACAATTCATGATTTTAGTAAAAAAAAAAATTTTCGTGCGAATCGCAACAAAAAACACGCTGTAAAGCCACTTTTGACGCTTCCTTCAGAAAGAGACTCTCCGGTTGCATGGATTGAATGCTAAAAGGAGTGTAACTCGTCTAGCGACACGCTTTTTCACGCACCGATTTTTTTTTTTTTTTGCTTTTGCGATCATATACAAGTCTGTTAATATTGCTTTTTTTTTTTTTTTTAGTGATTACTGACATCATCGTAAAATACGTGACAAATTGTTGCCTTTGTGACGGGTCCAATTTCGAGACGCTGGATGCAAATTCCGTCGATTCAGCAGCCATTCAAGCCGCGTTTCAGATCATTCAGTCTTTTTTTTTTAATCCTGCGGTCAATTCAGTGAGCCATCCAGTCCGCTTTTCAGCCCACGCAGTCATTTTTTCAGTCATTCTGTCCGTTCAGTCAGTCATTCAGTCCATTCAGTCATTTTTCAAACATTCAGTCCATTCAATCAAACATTCAGTCCATTCAGCCGCTTCGCCAATCATTCAGTCCGCTTTTCAGCCCATTCAGTCCATTCAGCCCAGTCATTCAGTCCATTCAGTCCATTCAGTCCGCTTTCAGCCCGTGCTGTCGCTTTCTCAGATTCAATTCATTCAGTCAGTCAGTCATTCATTCAGTCCATTCAGTCAGTCATTCAGTCCACTCAGTCAATCATTCAGTCAATTTTTCAGTCATTCAGCCAGTCATGCAGCCAGCCATTCAGTCCATTCAGTCATTTTTTCAGTCATTCAGTCCGCTTTTCAGCCCATTCAGTCATTTTTTCAGTCATTCAGCCCATTTTTTCAGTCATTCAGTCCATTGAGCCAGCCATTCAGTCCATTCAGCCAGTCACTCAGCCATGCAGTCCATTCAGTCCATTCAGTCCATTCAGTCAGACCATTCAATCCGCTTTTCAGTCCATTGAGTCATTTTTTCCCTCATTCACCCCATCCAGTCCGCCTTTCAGTCACTTTTTCATTCATCCATCTTTCCAATCCCTGACAGCCAGTCATTCAGTTCGCTGGCGCATTCCATTCAGTCGCTTTTCAGTCATTCAGGGCCATTCAGTGAGCTTTTCATCACGCTTTTCAGCCCATTCAGTCGTTTTTTCAGTCATTCTGTCCGCTTTGCAGTCCGCTTTGCAGTCCGCTTTTCAGTCCGCTTTTCAGTCCGCTGGCGCATTCAGTCGTTCAGCCAGGGCACTTGACTGAAAAAGCGCGTTTTTTTTTTTCCTCCCCCCTTTTTTTGTGCGGCACTCTTTCTCTTCACGTTTCGTCAAAATGTCGCCTCGTTGTCAAGTTTGCGAAAAAACATTCAGTTCCCTTAAAATCTTGAGCAATCACAAGTTCCAATACCATCGTACTGTTGCCAAGGCAACGACGAAAACTGGTACACCAGCAGCCGAAAAAAAAAAAAAAAAATGCAAAGCACACGCCAATTCTTTCTTTTCTTCGTCAAAGGCACAACACTTTTTATTGAAAAAGGCCAGGATGGCTTTTTTTGCTCGTGCGGTTCGAAAATGGCCTACACCACAACACGAGGCTTCGAAACACACGTTAAAGATAATTGTGCCTTGGTGGACACGATTCGTTTTTGTACGTTTGGAAAAAGATTTGCGTGTAAAATACTAACGTATTTCCCATTTTTAGTTTACAACATGATTGAAGCCAAGGGTGATGATTGCAGCAGCACCGCATATGCGGCGGCAAGGTGTGCTATTACTGCGGCAAAGAAAAAAAAACAAAAAATTACTGACTATTTTTTTTTTTTTTTTTTTTTTTGCGCCAGCGACGAATTCACAGCAGAAGCAACAAATTGGTCCGCAGCAGAGGCACCTGAAGAACCGCTCGTGCCACCAATCAGCACGGCAATCAAATTGCCAGCACAGGTCACTGTCTGCGAAAGTCGACGTTCGTACGATGATGCCGTGTTGCATGCTTGCAACCAAACAACCGCCACTGACAAAGAGAAAATCAAGACACTGGCACTCGTTGACTCCATGGACCTGCAACCAATTGCCATTCTCAATGCGCAAGGCAAGGAGAACAATGCGCTCACGAACAAATCTTACATTAGCGATTTGACTGGCGATCATGGTCACATTCATGGCATTATTCCATCAAAACGATTCCCTGACGGCTCCGAGAAGAATCTTTCTTGCGTGGCGTGCTCGCCAACAATGCAACGCGGCTTGGAAAACTTGATCGCTGCGTCACCATATACCAATCTCCTCAAACAACGCGAATTTGTCGAGCTGCCGCCGGACGTTTGCACACTTTTGAACAAGGACTGGGACTTTTTCCCAAAAATCAAAGGGTTTTCTGCTCGCGTGTTGGCCGGTGCCATCTTGTTCAACACCTTGAACGGACAGGCGATTATGATTAATACGATTGAAATGTATGGCCGTACAAAATTGGTCGATGCACATAGAGAAACATTTGGCAAGCAAAAGGACGGCGTGCAATCTACTTCCCTTCCCCCTCCCATCAAAAAGCTGTACACCAATGTTTGGCCAATGACATTGTACCGAGCTGACGGGCCCAAGCTTGTCATTGGAACACTTGTTTCGAATGCGCTCGTCACCTCGTCAATGCGCCTGGATATCAAACAGCAACCATCTGTTGGCGGTATGACAAACAATTTTTTGCTGGACGCAATCAACAGCTCATTGTCCACAAAAATATTCATTGATCGCGATTGCCTCCAAGATGCATTAGCACTTGTTGATGGCACCAAGGCCCTTGGCGACTCTGGCTTTTTGGCTTGCCGGCTTCGACAGATCAGGTCCAAATTTGACTGGCTGAGTGCCTACGCCTTGTGCAGGGCAACCGGTCCTCTCACGGAAGCACATGTTTGTCAGCCATACACAGTGTTTACACTGGGCAACCAAGACGCCGGCCGCAATCCAGGTGCCCACGTGTTCCGCGCTATAGCCAAGGCGGTGTTGGAAAACGGCGCTGCTGCGCAACTTGCCAAGAGAACCGTGGAGACGGCTGTTGCCATTGCAGCCCAAGGATCGGTCCGTGCCTCTCTCGAAGCCATTCTTGGCCAATATGAACCGGACGCCGGCACTATTCCCATCATTGGCAATGAAAAGCTCAACAAGGAATTGGAGTTTATAGCAAATGGCTTATCTAGTTCAATTACTAATGCTAATGACACGGTACAAAGGGAGATTGTACGCGTGTTTTCGATTCTGGACCATTGACATCGTCTAATCTCGCCCCACCTCTCATTGTGCATTAATAAATTTGAGTCCCCAAAAAAAAAAAAGAAGAAATACAATCGAGTGCTCGCAGCCATTGACTGGCCAAAGATCGACCAAAGATCGACCTTTGCTTCCAAACGACTATTTTCGTTTCACTGCTCAATGACCGGTCGAGACGTCGAGTCGGGTGAACACTTCTTGCACTTATTGTATGCCCCCAATCAAAAAGAGCTTGTTACCCGCTAATTTTGCGCTTGCGGGCAGCTACCGTTATTCGACCGCTATCAAATTTGGATCAGCTGTTTCTCATGAATACTGAAAGCGTTGCACGGAGTTTGCAGTCTCAAATCCAGTCCCTGAAAGGAGAAATGCTAAAAAAAATCGAGTAACAATTTATTTTTCAAGTCAAAACCCAAGAAAGCCAAAGTTTACTACCAAATGTCGACGCTGAGTTGTTGTTCAAAACGTCACTTGATTCATATCTGAGGCAATATGGGAGGCGATGCAAACAAGCTAATTTGTGAGAAATACAGTATAAAAAGGTTATTTTTTAGAGGTACAAAAACACGAACTCGTCAAACAGGCACCGCAGCGCCCCGAAACGCGCCCCAACATGAAATGGCAAGCTAAATTGCCCAAACAGGACTCAAATTCGCTGCTGTCAAAAATCATTTGGGCGCGTCACACGCAAATCAAAATTTGGACGTGTCCAGCGCTCGAGCCTCCAAATCCAAAATTGAAAAATAGGTCTTCAGATTTCCTCCAAACATGCACACAACATGAAGCGCACGGAGAACCCACGAAAAAGACAAAAAAGAGCGGGGTCCATCTGGTTCATGACGAGCAATGGGTAATTTTGGCTTTATTAATTTGACATGCAAATTGCGCAGCAAAAACGCGTCTTGGTGCCCGCCGCGCCAACGCTTCCACCAGCAAGAAATGCTCCATGCGCATGAATTTGAATAGAAACAGGCGCGTGAAACTCGATGTCTGAAGCGGTTATTAATCACGCGTCGAAAATTCCTTATGAGTTTGAAACCGCGTCAGCAATGCCAAAAAATCAACTTTTTCCATTGATCACCAACGTCCACATACAGTATCAGTAAGACACGATATTTCTGATGATACAACTGTTCTATGTTTTTCAAGGCGCTGCGGCTACAGTATCATAATCCTCGTTGAGTTTTGCCTTGGAACGAAAATATATAATAAGCAGCTTTTATTTCTCGTTTTGCACAGCAACCAGTCGATGGACCATTGGTTTTTATTGCATCTCTATCTGTCCCTTTGTCGGAACGATGGGGGAAAACGGGAAGAGCGGAAAAAAAAAGAATGACGCAGCTGTTCTTGTCATATTACAGTATTATTATACTGTACCAGGATGTCACGGCCCAGCTCGCGTCGAGTGGCAAACGTGCGCAAAAAGCGCGTGAGCCGACGCGCTCGGAGCCATTGACGCGTTGACGCGTCAATGGCGCGTTAAAAAAACGAGTTGACACACGACATGATCATACTTTATTCAATACTGTACTATTGCCAAGCAAGAAGCGTGTGTACGGTATACCGGTATGTACCGTATCAATGCCTGGCCAAGACGCGCATGGCGTGGCAAGGCAAGCCAATCGAATTAATCAAGAAAAAAATGAAGAAAGGAAAACAAGCAAGCAAGAAATACAAGTTAAAACCAAGCATTAGTCTGCACAGCCAAAGTCACGTGCATCCGGACCAGTGTCTAGCTAGCCAATGGCGTGCTAGGCGCGGGCGGCATTGGCGGCAAATTGAAAAAAAGAAATGGAAAGAAAAGCAACGAAATGTGCAAGCGAAGCATTTGCAACAACCCTGCGCAGGTGGGCACGCGCACGCATCCCCCGATCCATCTGGCACACCCTTGAAGTCTCGGAGGCACTAATTATGGACATCAGCCGATTTTGCAGGCGATCCTCGGATCGATGGAAAATCGCGCTGTCAAAGTTTTTTTTATTGACAACGCATGGTGACCGGCATGATCCAAATTGGACACGATTATTATTTCGTACTTCTTTTATTACGCCCAGGTGGTCACATTGCGTGGGAATGCACCTATAGATTGTCGCGCTACCATCTCACAAGCAATGAATGGTTCATCAGCGCGTTTCCTTTTTTGAAAAAATGCCTGAATACTGTAAGCGACGGATCACGCGATCACCTCACAGCATCATCACCAATTAGACATTTTGTGTCAGGGGCCATGCCTGTGATGAAGGGGTACCAAGGCACGGTGGCTCGCGAATTGTACGATGGGACATGTTGCATTCGAAAGTATACAGTAGAATGCCATTGGAAAGAATTTAATTGACACGAGAGAAGAAAAAACAAAAGCAGAGGACGGGGAAAACAAATGGGTACAGTAACAGCATCGTTTAATTGTGATAATAGAGATACTGTAAGGGAAAAAGAAAGGACATGCGCCGCTGTGCAGATGTCCTTTTATACTCTAAGGATCAAGGGAAAATAGGGGGTCGTACTGTATCTACAGATGAGTCAAGATGATGGATCCTTCAGATCCATCAGTAAAAAGGGGATATAACGCCATGTTAAGGGTCAATTGCATGTTAGGAGGTTGGGTCATCATGCATTGGTGTTGGCCATCAGGAATTAGGAGCTAAAAGCGGTCGCGCGAAGGGGACAGCCTTGAGGAGGGATGGCACAGGAGCGCGTAAGAAAAAGGTAATCCAGAAAAAAAATGCATGGCGTGAATCTTGGCTTTGCGGGCATAACATTATTCTTTGTCACTTTTTATGTCGTGTCTCCTCATGAAAGCATCCAAAGCCCGTCGTGTGGCTCTGACCTTCCAGCAAAAACGACAATTGATCAACCACCATTACTGTATCGAGCTTTCCCACCTATCCTTAATTTTTCCCTACCACCACGACACAAGAAAATCTGGGAATACTCTCTCTCTCTCTCTTTTTTTTTTAAGTGTGTGCGTGCCAAGTGCATCGACCTCTGATCGTTCCTCCATGCTTGTAAAAGCAAAGCTACAGTGGAGCCGGGAAACACTCGAACAACAAAGGAGTATGGAATATGATATAAGAGTGCTCGTCTTATTTTGCTTTGGCCTTTCGCACCTTTGCTTTTTTGGGTCCTCAGGCAGCGCTGATCGACAAGTTTAGAGCACGCGCAACGCGAAAAATAAAAAAGGGGCGACTTTTGAATGCGCGCTCTTTTTACTCTTTCTTTCTTTCTCTTTCTTTCTTTTTCTTTCTCTTTCTGTCTCTTCTCGTTTTCTACGTTATTTCCCTGTACAATGAACACCACCGATGTCGCCAGCGCCAGCCCCATCAAAAAAGACAAGGGAAAAGAAAAAGGCACGTCCCTGAGGCGGAGAAAACGAATTGCCCAATTCATACTACAGTAAACATCGAAAAATTGTAGTTACGCGGACAGGTTGGGTCATCATGCATTGGTGTTGGCCATCAGGAATTAGGGGCTAAGAGCGGTCGCGCGACGGGGACAGCCTTGAGGAGGGATGGCTCAGGAGCGCGTAAGAAAAAGGTAATCCAGAAAAAAATGCATGGCGTGAATCTTGGCTTGCTTTGCTTTTTTCAAAGTGCGGCCTGAGGCGCGCTCACGTGCACGCGTTTCGACACTTTGCCCGTGCGCCTAGGGCTGGGCCGTGACATTTTGTCAATCTTGTGACAGTACACCACGTCAATATTTCCAAATCAAGAATGATCTGGAGGAGCGCTGCTGTGGAGAAAAGAAATTGGAAAAAGTATACAGTGACAGACAAAAGTGTTACAATGTTTTGCAATTTTGAACAAATCTCATTACTGCTCGAGATTGGTCCATCCTAGTCGAAAATGAATTAGTTTTTCAGATTTCTCATTTGATTACTGTAAAAAGGGGTCCATTGTACAGTATGTCAAACATCCTTTATTTTCTTTTCTTTTCTTTTATTTACTGTACAGTACACTTGAGATCTTTTCTCATCCCTCTTCCCCCCTTTTTGTTAACATCTTGCACCCCTTTTTTGTATTCATTAAACAATGTATTTGAATCCCTACGTACACGCCAATGAATTTGATGGTGACGTTAGCAACGTCACCTCCGTCAATGCCGGCGGGATCTGACACCGAGAAGCATGATGCTTTGATGCACAACAAGAACGCGATGCGCTCTTCATCAACTGAACGAAAATGTGCTGATTTATTAGCCCATCATTATACAATATACTGTACAGTATATCATCTAGCTACTGTATGATACATACGCCCCCCGATGAGCGTGTCGCGTTTTTTTCTTCAACGAGCGCAGCCAGTAATAACACCTGTTGCTTGGTTTGGCCGATTTGCCTCATACCGGTACAGTTGTAATAAGTCGGCTGGATTATTACAAAAGGTCGTCCATGTACAGTATGACACAATTCGTCTTCATTCAGGATTTCGACTTGTTCCGGCAAGGTGACATGCCCATCTGGTGGATATGATACAGTAGTATACAGTAGTACTGTATATCGTGATAAAGACTCGGCAGCAACGACATTCGTTTTCCCGGGAACATGCATGGATTGGAGCCTCAAACTCAAATTCCTGCAAACACACGATCCATCTTTGTAATCGCTGTACCGGTATAACATCCATTTTGCGATGATATCATACAGAAGATACTGTTATGTATGTTAACGCTGAATTGTCCGTGTACTACTGTACAATCTACAAGGTACAGTAAATGGTTTACTGTATTTGTCCACCAAGCAAGTAGGTAGCATCTCCATTTGGTCGTCAATGCTCGAACGACTGCAAGCATTTCCTTTTCAACAGTTGG
>KV441897.1:115117-189202 GCA_001650995.1 Gongronella sp. w5 | reverse complement strand
GCTCTGGGAGCGCACGCAGGAAACCTGGGAGGAATTCAGTGCAGAGCAGGTGCGCAGGTACATGGAATCCATGCCCAAACGTGTGCATGACGTGCTGAAATCAAAGGGCATGTGGATCAAGTATTAAAAAAATAAAAAATCGAAATCAAGAGACTTTTGGCGGTGATCTCGTCGCGGTCACAAAACTGTATCGATGCACATACCATCTTTGACCCCCACTTTCAAGGTGATCTAGTGGACCTACAGCCACGTGATATATACCATTCAAAGGCCCTTTTCTGGGACTACAAAACATGCCTGCATAGCATTGCAAGATCAGGCACTCAATTGGTTTAATAACGGGAAAAAGAAAAAAAGCGAAACATCGATACTGTACAGTTTTGTGAGTCAGTGTACAGTATGCAGATTTTGAATGCCCATCGAGTGAAACCAGTTTCACTGATGGATGGCCAAAACTGGCAGAGAAAATCCTCTTTTTCAACAAAATCTTTGATCGCGATTTGCTCGAAAACGGTCTAGTCGACCCCTGAATTTTATTGCAGATTTGATAACAAACAGGGGAACGAAGCGTCTAATGGGATGACTTGCAGCGCGCTAGTTTGGGTTTTAACTTTTTGGATCGGTCATTTCACCAGCCTGCAGCCCATTCAGCGCACAAAAATGTGAGAAATAAAAAATTAAAAAATTAGAAAAAAATAAAAATTCCATGCAATCCACCACCTTAATTTGGAAGTGTCAAACCTTGAATTTTTGCAAAAACTCTTGCCCAAAGTAGGCACTTTTCTCAGTCGATCGCCGTTCATGCATCACTCTTTAAGGTTTTTTCTTACGTTGGGGCGAACTGTCATTTTGTCTGCCAAAAGCATATTGACAGAATTACCTGTTTTGGATGCATTGATCACCCGGAGTTCGAAAAATTCCAAATTTGACCTTTTCTGAGATTGAAATGTGTGACCCTTGAATTTTTCAAAAGTGCTCGTAGCGGTTTGGGGTTTTAAGCTTTTTTGTTGCAAATTTCGTGCTGAATGCGATGAAGCTATTTTTGAGTGGAATCGACCAAGCAGATGGCGAGATAAATGCAAAATTATTCAAACCTGGTGATTTCTGAATTTGCAGGCTCCAAAAAAATCGGGCGGGCCGCGGACCCATCCCAGGCGATCCCACGAAGCATGAACATACAGTACAGGAAACAGTACCACAGTTCATCACTTCTTCATCTCGTGCCGCAACTTTCACCGGCGGCCAGGTAGGCTGTAAAAAATTTTCTGGAGGCACAACGAGCCGCCCAAGTCTGAAAAACGCATCGCACTTTGTTGTTTTACAAAGACTACAGTAGTGTGCATGTTTTCGCCCGGTGTAGCCCGCTGCTGTAGGCATTGAATCCGGAAAACAGCTCAACAGTAGCGGCACAATGCGCTCTTCTATCTACAGTAGTGGATTTGCACATCTGGCGGGATCTGGGTGCCTTTCTGAGAAGAATGGGGTGTGAAATGGATGGTTTGCTTTTTATTGAGTCAATGCCTTGGCCTTTGTACGCATGCCATCGACTCTGTCTAAATGTTTTTGGACGTGTCGGACGCCCTGCCGCCGTTGCTGGCGCGCGGTTTCAAATCCCATGGGGCATTCGACCGAGTCGAGGCGGATCAAGGCCTGCATGAGGCCTTCTGAGCAGTACACGCCCTTGTCGTGGATTTTTTTCTTCGCGTCCTCGTCTAATGGTGGTGCGGCTGCCTGCACCATGGCCTCGTACTCGTCAATGACGACAAGCAGGTCGTCCATGCCGCTCAAAATGACATCCATGCGCCGAATTAGCGCATATTCCTCGGGATTGCCCGATTGCGTGCTCGCCGCCACTTGCTCTTCCTATTTTTGAGTAAAAAAACGGGGGGTCAGGGACATGCACGACCAAATGGCTTGCTCTTGTCGCCATCTCGTCGTCTCGTCGTCTGGAATCTTACATTGACTTGCTCGCCTTGCAATTCAACAATGCAATAAGGATGGATCCCCACGCTGACCAAGGTGGCGGTATCATCTTGAACAATTTTTTGACCCACTGTATCAACAGAAAATCCTATCTACTGTAGGCCCAGGTCGACTGGTAGTAGGATGTTACCGGCAGGAAAATTGGTATTTTCTTTTTAGGAAATAATATCTTAATTCTATTTAAAAATGCGAAATTTCCAGAAAACTCCAAAATTAAAAGTTGTTTAGCCCCCTTACCTAGAAAAAAATACCATTGGAATGTAGAAACATACAGTATATACAGTAAGCTACTGTAGTCTCTGATCAAATTAAAGAAATAAAGCCTCATCGCTCGGCAACATCACACTGATTTCCAAACGTCATTAAATGGACAATTCCTCCTCGCAGGATCTCATGTTTCAAGTTCCCTGCGTCCCTCGGGCACCCGTCCTGGGCTCCTGGCGACGCATGACTGTCATGACCAACCGTTCGAGGCACAACGGGGACGAAGGCGATTTGGTCAAAAAGGCCTTGTTGCGTGCTGTTCATGATAATACTGTATATAGTAGGATTTGGACAATGTGTTGATGCCGATGAGGCTTTACAGTATTTTCTTTGATCAGAGGCTAGCTTACAGTATACAGTACAGTATACTGTATGATTCTACGATACATTCCAATGATTTTTTTCTAAGGGGTAGACTGATTCAAAATAAGTCCAGTTGACGATGAGTTGGAAACAGGACTGGCCCAGTACGTACAGTATGATACAGTAATGTGAAATACCGGTAGTAGTCTTACAGTACACTGTAAATGTGCGAATTCTTTTGAGTTTGAGAATGGAATATCTCCATGTCCATGGACCCATTCCATCTACTGTACCTATGACTAGCCTAAACTTGCTACTGTATTTGTTGGTTCGATCTTGAATATGGCCTTGAATTGAGCGCGTGTAAAGATCTAAAGCTGGCGCAGCAGGCTACGGTACACGCCCTTTTGCCCACTACGCGTCCAGGCCCTAATCGATGCGTGGGCCTGACAATGACAGATGATGAATCCAAAACGCCGGTAATTTCACAAATTTAGCACAGTAGGACCACGAAATATTTTGTTGATCGCGGCGAAAATGGCATCGATCTAAAGAGACGCACTTGTATCATGTCGTCATTTTCAGATTGATTGTTTGCCCGATACAGTAGACGAACTTGCACGCTTGCAAAAGTCGTTCAAACATTGGATCAATTATTAAACTCACTTTTCTCGATATCTGCAAAAACAACCCGCAGTGCTTTTAATGTATCGTACATTGACTCACAAAACTGTATCGATGTTTCGCTTTTTTTTTCTTTTTCCCGTTATTACAGTGGGTCAAAAAATTGTTCACGTGTTTGTCACATTTTCACGTTTTTGCTCGTATCTCAAGATCCAATGATCAGATGACCTTCAAATTAAAAGAGAAAATGCATTTATGTGTCCTAAACACGGTATTAAAATTACAGATTAAAACTCCGCACCAATTACGTGCGGCTGGCGCCAAAAGTCAGATCCTTCATGTGACCGTGATGCCCTTTGCCCTACCTGGTTGATATAACACAGCTACTCAATATTATCCACTCTTAAGCTTTCAAAGTAAATGACTATCATAATTTCAAGTCAACAAAGAGATTAAAATTGTTTGCTGGAGATAAAATCATTTTTCCATACTTATTTTTGGCGGTTGGCGCGTCACAGTGACAATTTGACCAATTGACACGCTGTGCTCTGGCATGACACGTGTGCCCTAAAATGAATTGGCAGAAATAATCAGACACTTCTACGATGTCCCAGAAAATTTTGGGGATATTGATTCATAATGTCAACTCGTCTCCACAGGCCATTGTATAAGCTTGGGTACGCGTCGCGTCGCGCGACGCGTCAGGTTCCCCTTTTTGCTCTAGTTCAAAACCCGCTCTCTGTATTCATTCTATAATTTCATAGTCTTTTTTATACCTCCTAACTATCGTTTGTACAAAGTTTCATGTCATTCGATCCATTACAGTATTGATCAATACAGATGAGATTAAAGTGATAAATTTTTCAGATGGCACTGCAGAAAAATTGACTAGGGGACACTTTTTTTGGTAGGGGCCACAACAACAACCGGAGCGAGGCGGCTAGTCATGGACTCCCTTATCACAGCCCCAGTCTGCACAGCATTGTACATACCTATCCCTTCTAGCACCTGCCACCCAGCACATGTTTCCTTGCCAGTCTCCATTTGCCGTGTCACAACATTCTCTTGTTGCTTGACCTGTATAATGCTCCAAACTGCACATTTTTCCTGAGCTTCTGCATGTGGTGGCCAGAACACAGCTGATTAGCATTAAGCCTGCAACAACTTGCTTCAACATTTTTGTCCAAAAAACAGTTCACACCAAGAAAACGAGGCAAAAAACGCGTACAGTAAATAAAAAAAGAGACAAAAAAATAGGATAATAATCTTTGATCGTCATTAGTAGTGCTACACTATTAAGCAAGAAGGATATGTATTTAGGTGGACTTACCACTGGCACACAGTAGTTTTTAGGATACGAGGCGGTGGTGCAAGCAAAGCAAAAGAAAAAAAGAAAGAAAAGTTAAGGAATGAAAAAAAGGACTTGGAATGTGGAAAGAGTAAAAAGGATAGGATTACTGTAAATACGAATGTAACACGGTAAGAATGTGACCAGTAGTGAGGAGGAAGAATGGGTTGGAATTTGATGTGCAATTGAATGGGAATTCAGTTCAAGGGCATAGAACGGTACTTTAAAATAAAGAAAAGTACTACCCACAAAAAAGCAGGCAGATTCGTGACAACACCACGTCCGGTACAGGAGACTGGACCATTATTTATGATAGAGCGTTTGGCTACTTGCTTCTGAGCCTCTCGATATCTCGGAAACAAAAGTAAAACCCGGGTGGTGTTGATCAGTCCGTTCTCCGTTGACGAGAAAATCGATATTTTTCTAGAAATTTACAAATTCGGCCCTGTCGTGCTTGATTCTCATTCGATCATGCTGAAAACTTGTTGCAAGTGGTGGAAAGAAACGCACGCGCTTAAGAACAGTACATTTACAATAAGATTGAATTAATTTTCAGACTCGCTTTTATCGACAGCTGGAAAAACAACCCGAGGTAATTTTAACATGTCAAATGCAGCTGCTGCTTCTGATGAATCCCCATCCAATGAATGAAGCAAGTTTCACCGCGATCTGATCAAAGTTGACGGAGAAATCAGCCGTTTTAGACACTTTTTAAAATGTCGATTTGCTCGACAACGGTCAAGTCAACCTGTGATTTTTATTTCAGACCTACCGGTAGTAACAAATAGGGAGGCAAAGCAGCATCTAATGGGATGACTTGCAGCGCGATAGCTTGGGTTTGAACACTTTGCATCGGTCATTTCTGTAGGCTGCAGACCACCAGTGCACAAAAACAAGTTGTTATTTTTGGAAGGAGTCAAACATGAATCGGTGAAAAATAATCTTGACCAAAGTAGGCACTTTTTTCGATCGGTCGGCGTTCATGCGCCACTCTTTGGGCGTTTTTCTCAAGTTGCTTGGGGTGATCTGCATGCCATTTTGTGTGCCAATTGAGATTCTTCGGAGTTACCTGTTTGGGATGCATTGATCAGTCGGAGTTCTAAGTTCCCAAATTCGGTATTTTTTGAGATTGAAATGTGTGACCCTTGAATTTTTCAAAAGTGCTCGTAGCGGTTTGGGGTTTTAAGCTTTTTTGTTGCAAATTTCGTGCTGAATGCGATGAAGCTATTTTTGAGTGGAATCGACCAAGCAGATGGCGAGATAAATGCAAAATTATTCAAACCTGGTGATTTCTGAATTTGCAGGCTCCAAAAAAATCGGGCGGGCCGCGGACCCATCCCAGGCGATCCCACGAAGCATGAACATACAGTACAGGAAACAGTACCACAGTTCATCACTTCTTCATCTCGTGCCGCAACTTTCACCGGCGGCCAGGTAGGCTGTAAAAAATTTTCTGGAGGCACAACGAGCCGCCCAAGTCTGAAAAACGCATCGCACTTTGTTGTTTTACAAAGACTACAGTAGTGTGCATGTTTTCGCCCGGTGTAGCCCGCTGCTGTAGGCATTGAATCCGGAAAACAGCTCAACAGTAGCGGCACAATGCGCTCTTCTATCTACAGTAGTGGATTTGCACATCTGGCGGGATCTGGGTGCCTTTCTGAGAAGAATGGGGTGTGAAATGGATGGTTTGCTTTTTATTGAGTCAATGCCTTGGCCTTTGTACGCATGCCATCGACTCTGTCTAAATGTTTTTGGACGTGTCGGACGCCCTGCCGCCGTTGCTGGCGCGCGGTTTCAAATCCCATGGGGCATTCGACCGAGTCGAGGCGGATCAAGGCCTGCATGAGGCCTTCTGAGCAGTACACGCCCTTGTCGTGGATTTTTTTCTTCGCGTCCTCGTCTAATGGTGGTGCGGCTGCCTGCACCATGGCCTCGTACTCGTCAATGACGACAAGCAGGTCGTCCATGCCGCTCAAAATGACATCCATGCGCCGAATTAGCGCATATTCCTCGGGATTGCCCGATTGCGTGCTCGCCGCCACTTGCTCTTCCTATTTTTGAGTAAAAAAACGGGGGGTCAGGGACATGCACGACCAAATGGCTTGCTCTTGTCGCCATCTCGTCGTCTCGTCGTCTGGAATCTTACATTGACTTGCTCGCCTTGCAATTCAACAATGCAATAAGGATGGATCCCCACGCTGACCAAGGTGGCGGTATCATCTTTAATGTGGGCTGTGCGCATCCAAAAAAAAAAAAAACGATCAGAAAACCTGGCAATTGAGACGAATAAAGCAGCCTTACCATTAGACACGGTGAGTCGCATGCTAGATACAGGGACGCCCGTGAGCTTTTTTAGCTTGTTTTTGAGGTCTTTGACGGTGAGCAGGTGGATCCCCTCGACGAGGTGGATGGTATATCGGCTGCCGTCCCAAACGACACGGATCGTGTTTGCCTGTTCTTGTGGTGGGACGCGGCGCAGGCCAAACAGAGACGCTACCAGCACGCCGGTCAGCCGCAGGATTAAGAAGACATCGAGGCCAAGCTGGCCACTGGTCAGAGCAAGTAAGGAGGGGATAGTGAACGACAGTTTGACGGGATGGAGTCGAGGAAGAAGGGCAGAAAAGAAAAAAGGGCGCACACATCCCAAATTCGGCCATTGGGCTTCCACTTTTTTGCTGAATTCATGCTGGAGCAACCCAGGGCGGGAAAAAGGGGGGACGGATGGCGGCGCTTTGACAGGTTGTCCCCGCCCTCCGCCCACAGCCAGGGCCAAAAAAAAAGAAAAGCATGGTGATGCACGTGAGTTGGGCTCCAAGCGCGCTTGACATGCGTGCCACGCGGACGGGCAACGCTGTTAAAACTATGCTGAAGCTGGCCAACCTCCCTTTTGTTGTTGCTTCATTGCTTGGCAAAGGGCCGACTCGCTCTTTTTTTCCCGTTTCCCCATACTTTTCCAAAATGGGCATTGGAAAGATGGCCGCCATCAATTGGTGCCGAGAATTGGCCCGTTGCGCTGTTTTGCTCCCTCCCCCCAAAAGCAAAGAAAAAAAAAGTAAAAAGGGGGCGTTCCCACAGGTCACGAGGCCGACATCAGCGTCTATGACAACTGAGGTTGCTTTATTAAATCGCTCTGGCACCCAGTGGATCGCTTGTTCAACAATGCAAATCCAAGGGGCGTCAGGATGAACGCGTCCAGGCCCTAATCGATGCGTGGGCCTGACAATGACAGATGATGAATCCAAAACGCCGGTAATTTCACAAATTTAGCACAGTAGGACCACGAAATATTTTGTTGATCGCGGCGAAAATGGCATCGATCTAAAGAGACGCACTTGTATCATGTCGTCATTTTCAGATTGATTGTTTGCCCGATACAGTAGACGAACTTGCACGCTTGCAAAAGTCGTTCAAACATTGGATCAATTATTAAACTCACTTTTCTCGATATCTGCAAAAACAACCCGCAGTGCTTTTAATGTATCGTACATTGACTCACAAAACTGTATCGATGTTTCGCTTTTTTTTTCTTTTTCCCGTTATTACAGTGGGTCAAAAAATTGTTCACGTGTTTGTCACATTTTCACGTTTTTGCTCGTATCTCAAGATCCAATGATCAGATGACCTTCAAATTAAAAGAGAAAATGCATTTATGTGTCCTAAACACGGTATTAAAATTACAGATTAAAACTCCGCACCAATTACGTGCGGCTGGCGCCAAAAGTCAGACTACCTGGTTGATATAACACAGCTACTCAATATTATCCACTCTTAAGCTTTCAAAGTAAATGACTATCATAATTTCAAGTCAACAAAGAGATTAAAATTGTTTGCTGGAGATAAAATCATTTTTCCATACTTATTTTTGGCGGTTGGCGCGTCACAGTGACAATTTGACCAATTGACACGCTGTGCTCTGGCATGACACGTGTGCCCTAAAATGAATTGGCAGAAATAATCAGACACTTCTACGATGTCCCAGAAAATTTTGGGGATATTGATTCATAATGTCAACTCGTCTCCACAGGCCATTGTATAAGCTTGGGTACGCGTCGCGTCGCGCGACGCGTCAGGTTCCCCTTTTTGCTCTAGTTCAAAACCCGCTCTCTGTATTCATTCTATAATTTCATAGTCTTTTTTATACCTCCTAACTATCGTTTGTACAAAGTTTCATGTCATTCGATCCATTACAGTATTGATCAATACAGATGAGATTAAAGTGATAAATTTTTCAGATGGCACTGCAGAAAAATTGACTAGGGGACACTTTTTTTGGTAGGGGCCACAACAACAACCGGAGCGAGGCGGCTAGTCATGGACTCCCTTATCACAGCCCCAGTCTGCACAGCATTGTACATACCTATCCCTTCTAGCACCTGCCACCCAGCACATGTTTCCTTGCCAGTCTCCATTTGCCGTGTCACAACATTCTCTTGTTGCTTGACCTGTATAATGCTCCAAACTGCACATTTTTCCTGAGCTTCTGCATGTGGTGGCCAGAACACAGCTGATTAGCATTAAGCCTGCAACAACTTGCTTCAACATTTTTGTCCAAAAAACAGTTCACACCAAGAAAACGAGGCAAAAAACGCGTACAGTAAATAAAAAAAGAGACAAAAAAATAGGATAATAATCTTTGATCGTCATTAGTAGTGCTACACTATTAAGCAAGAAGGATATGTATTTAGGTGGACTTACCACTGGCACACAGTAGTTTTTAGGATACGAGGCGGTGGTGCAAGCAAAGCAAAAGAAAAAAAGAAAGAAAAGTTAAGGAATGAAAAAAAGGACTTGGAATGTGGAAAGAGTAAAAAGGATAGGATTACTGTAAATACGAATGTAACACGGTAAGAATGTGACCAGTAGTGAGGAGGAAGAATGGGTTGGAATTTGATGTGCAATTGAATGGGAATTCAGTTCAAGGGCATAGAACGGTACTTTAAAATAAAGAAAAGTACTACCCACAAAAAAGCAGGCAGATTCGTGACAACACCACGTCCGGTACAGGAGACTGGACCATTATTTATGATAGAGCGTTTGGCTACTTGCTTCTGAGCCTCTCGATATCTCGGAAACAAAAGTAAAACCCGGGTGGTGTTGATCAGTCCGTTCTCCGTTGACGAGAAAATCGATATTTTTCTAGAAATTTACAAATTCGGCCCTGTCGTGCTTGATTCTCATTCGATCATGCTGAAAACTTGTTGCAAGTGGTGGAAAGAAACGCACGCGCTTAAGAACAGTACATTTACAATAAGATTGAATTAATTTTCAGACTCGCTTTTATCGACAGCTGGAAAAACAACCCGAGGTAATTTTAACATGTCAAATGCAGCTGCTGCTTCTGATGAATCCCCATCCAATGAATGAAGCAAGTTTCACCGCGATCTGATCAAAGTTGACGGAGAAATCAGCCGTTTTAGACACTTTTTAAAATGTCGATTTGCTCGACAACGGTCAAGTCAACCTGTGATTTTTATTTCAGACCTACCGGTAGTAACAAATAGGGAGGCAAAGCAGCATCTAATGGGATGACTTGCAGCGCGATAGCTTGGGTTTGAACACTTTGCATCGGTCATTTCTGTAGGCTGCAGACCACCAGTGCACAAAAACAAGTTGTTATTTTTGGAAGGAGTCAAACATGAATCGGTGAAAAATAATCTTGACCAAAGTAGGCACTTTTTTCGATCGGTCGGCGTTCATGCGCCACTCTTTGGGCGTTTTTCTCAAGTTGCTTGGGGTGATCTGCATGCCATTTTGTGTGCCAATTGAGATTCTTCGGAGTTACCTGTTTGGGATGCATTGATCAGTCGGAGTTCTAAGTTCCCAAATTCGGTATTTTTTGAGATTGAAATGTGTGACCCTTGAATTTTTCAAAAGTGCTCGTAGCGGTTTGGGGTTTTAAGCTTTTTTGTTGCAAATTTCGTGCTGAATGCGATGAAGCTATTTTTGAGTGGAATCGACCAAGCAGATGGCGAGATAAATGCAAAATTATTCAAACCTGGTGATTTCTGAATTTGCAGGCTCCAAAAAAATCGGGCGGGCCGCGGACCCATCCCAGGCGATCCCACGAAGCATGAACATACAGTACAGGAAACAGTACCACAGTTCATCACTTCTTCATCTCGTGCCGCAACTTTCACCGGCGGCCAGGTAGGCTGTAAAAAATTTTCTGGAGGCACAACGAGCCGCCCAAGTCTGAAAAACGCATCGCACTTTGTTGTTTTACAAAGACTACAGTAGTGTGCATGTTTTCGCCCGGTGTAGCCCGCTGCTGTAGGCATTGAATCCGGAAAACAGCTCAACAGTAGCGGCACAATGCGCTCTTCTATCTACAGTAGTGGATTTGCACATCTGGCGGGATCTGGGTGCCTTTCTGAGAAGAATGGGGTGTGAAATGGATGGTTTGCTTTTTATTGAGTCAATGCCTTGGCCTTTGTACGCATGCCATCGACTCTGTCTAAATGTTTTTGGACGTGTCGGACGCCCTGCCGCCGTTGCTGGCGCGCGGTTTCAAATCCCATGGGGCATTCGACCGAGTCGAGGCGGATCAAGGCCTGCATGAGGCCTTCTGAGCAGTACACGCCCTTGTCGTGGATTTTTTTCTTCGCGTCCTCGTCTAATGGTGGTGCGGCTGCCTGCACCATGGCCTCGTACTCGTCAATGACGACAAGCAGGTCGTCCATGCCGCTCAAAATGACATCCATGCGCCGAATTAGCGCATATTCCTCGGGATTGCCCGATTGCGTGCTCGCCGCCACTTGCTCTTCCTATTTTTGAGTAAAAAAACGGGGGGTCAGGGACATGCACGACCAAATGGCTTGCTCTTGTCGCCATCTCGTCGTCTCGTCGTCTGGAATCTTACATTGACTTGCTCGCCTTGCAATTCAACAATGCAATAAGGATGGATCCCCACGCTGACCAAGGTGGCGGTATCATCTTTAATGTGGGCTGTGCGCATCCAAAAAAAAAAAAAACGATCAGAAAACCTGGCAATTGAGACGAATAAAGCAGCCTTACCATTAGACACGGTGAGTCGCATGCTAGATACAGGGACGCCCGTGAGCTTTTTTAGCTTGTTTTTGAGGTCTTTGACGGTGAGCAGGTGGATCCCCTCGACGAGGTGGATGGTATATCGGCTGCCGTCCCAAACGACACGGATCGTGTTTGCCTGTTCTTGTGGTGGGACGCGGCGCAGGCCAAACAGAGACGCTACCAGCACGCCGGTCAGCCGCAGGATTAAGAAGACATCGAGGCCAAGCTGGCCACTGGTCAGAGCAAGTAAGGAGGGGATAGTGAACGACAGTTTGACGGGATGGAGTCGAGGAAGAAGGGCAGAAAAGAAAAAAGGGCGCACACATCCCAAATTCGGCCATTGGGCTTCCACTTTTTTGCTGAATTCATGCTGGAGCAACCCAGGGCGGGAAAAAGGGGGGACGGATGGCGGCGCTTTGACAGGTTGTCCCCGCCCTCCGCCCACAGCCAGGGCCAAAAAAAAAGAAAAGCATGGTGATGCACGTGAGTTGGGCTCCAAGCGCGCTTGACATGCGTGCCACGCGGACGGGCAACGCTGTTAAAACTATGCTGAAGCTGGCCAACCTCCCTTTTGTTGTTGCTTCATTGCTTGGCAAAGGGCCGACTCGCTCTTTTTTTCCCGTTTCCCCATACTTTTCCAAAATGGGCATTGGAAAGATGGCCGCCATCAATTGGTGCCGAGAATTGGCCCGTTGCGCTGTTTTGCTCCCTCCCCCCAAAAGCAAAGAAAAAAAAAGTAAAAAGGGGGCGTTCCCACAGGTCACGAGGCCGACATCAGCGTCTATGACAACTGAGGTTGCTTTATTAAATCGCTCTGGCACCCAGTGGATCGCTTGTTCAACAATGCAAATCCAAGGGGCGTCAGGATGAGAACAATCAAGTACAGACGATAAAAAAAAAAAAAAAGAAAAACTAAATGTAACAAAATGGAGGAGTGGAGGGGGAGAGAAAGAAAAAAATAAAAAAACAATAAAAAAAAAAAAAAAAAAAAAGAGTGGGCGATCATCGTTTGCGCTTTCTGTCGGCCGAACCGGCGTCGACACTGGCGCGAGGAGGAGGCGAGCCTGCATAATAATAGTCTGGGACACTCAAGGGCGGCAATGGGTGATCTGGAGCGGACGTGGACAAGCTGCGGATGGAGGGGAGGCGAATATCGTGAGCGGCGGACGACGGTGGGGGCGAATTTGGGGCATGTTGTGCAGTGGGCTGCGTATGTGGGTGATGGTGATGAGGGTGTGAGGGAGGCGGGGGCGAGGCCGAGCTGTGTGGCGGTAATGGTGCAGCAGGGGGCGAGGGGGCCATGGCGGCAACATTGGAAGAGGATGCGGTGGATGAGGAAGGGGTGATCATGGCGGACGAGGAGGAAGGCGAGATGTACATGTTGGCGTAAGGTGGAGACGCCGCATGCGCCTGTTGTTGTTGTTGTTGTTGATGTTGCTGTTGCTGCTGCTGCTGATGATGCATCAGGCGGCTAAGAGCCGAAGAATCGAGATCGCCGGCCGACACTTGCGCCTGGATAATCGTACGGAGCATGTCTTCAATGGCCTTGAGACGGTCCTCAATGGCCTCGAGCGCTTGCTTACTGGGCCCATTGCGCCGGTCGTCATTATGCGACGTCGGATAGATGCACTGTGCAGACGATTTGATGCAATTGCGGCACGGCTGCTCGCCATTGCATTTCGTCTTTTTGCGCCGACATTCGCTACACGCACTGACAATTTTCGCTCGTTTTTGCCGCGGCTCCGCGCCTGCGCCCGATGACGACGATGCCGTGGCCGTCGATGTAGACGGTGACATGGGTGTGCGCGGCTCTGGTTTGATAGAGGTGTCTTCAGAGGACATTTTCTTGCAAAAAATAAAAAATAAAAAAAGGAGTGGGTGTGTTTTTGTTGGAGTGTTCAAAAAGGATCGTAAAAAAGGGAAAGGAGACAATAGAGAGAGAGAGAGAAAAGAAGAAAAAAGAACGAGCGAGAGGGGGGACAATAGAAAAAGAGGTCAGTGGCGGTTCGCACTCTGCTTTCTTCTTTCAAAGGGTTGAAAAGAAAAGAAAGAGAGATGCGTAAAATAGGAGCCCGTGGAGGAGAACAATAAAAGAGAGAAGAGAAGCCAAAAAAAGGGGGGGAGGCACCTTTTGGTTGGACGCCGCGGACGGCGGAGCATCTGCTCCAATCACTCTTTCCGCCGTTTCCGGCCCCCCTCTCCCCCCGCTTTCCCTTCCTCCCCCCCCCCCCAATCCGACTCTCATGATCGACAGAAACAGGGAAACAATGGACAAGGGCCAAAAAAAAAAAAGTGAGAAAGACAGGGAAAAAAAAACCGAAAAAAAAATCCACCGTGCATCCATGGATCCTTGTAAAATACAGGTAAAAATCTCCTTTTCCTTTTTGTTTCTTTTATTTTATTTTTTTGCTTTTTCACAACATGGGCATGAAAAAGGAGCGAATGGGCGGCGACGATGTGGTTGTGCCCTGCATACAAGGCAATAGCGTGCAGAAACGCGCCACAAGTCAGTTGGTGGATCAGATGACCCGGACCGTGCTACCTTTTACGATCCACTCTTACTCGTCTCACTCTGGCAATTACCATCCCAGGGCCATTGGCGAAAACAGGCCCACTGACCAGGCGTCCAGGTGGTCCTCTGGCACGCATGATCAAGACCAATTCGTCACCTTGGCCTTTGGTGCCCCCGTCGTCGCACGTAATCATGTATAAAAAAAAAGTTCCCGAGGAAAGCTGACGGCTTTTTGCTTTGTACTTTGGAACACCCCGCCGAGGCAACATAGAACGCATCACTTTTGGCAAGTTTCATCGAGGTACAATGACCAAAGCGCCATTTGGAAAGCGACATTTTGATCAATTCTTCTTTTTTGATCTCGAAAAGCGCATGTGTGTAACCTAAAGGAGTTCAAAGTGTTTGGTGGGCCCACGCCTGAAAACATGATGGAGCTGCTCCACAATGGTAAGAAAGAAAAAAAAAAGCAGTGGATTTTTTTTTTTTTTTCGTCCAACATTGCACGTATCACTGTAGGTTTGAAGAATGACACGGAGCAAGAATCGTTTGAATTGCGTACACGCGCCAGCCAAATGGTACATGGTCACAGGGCACACGTACCCCCATGAATTGTGTCCTCCCTTTTTTTTTTTTTTTTTTTTTTTTTTTTTGACATTTGGCCATATTTTTGCTTAGGTGTTCCCCATCCAATTCCTGAAAATCGTGCCTCTCGCCACGTTTGGCGCCAACTTTAATTACAGCATCTGGTTTGTGATGGTGGAGGGCATCAAAGACCGCGACACAATGGCCAATGTCGTGAAACAATACCACCAGGTAACGCGGGGTCTCAGTCTTGCGTCACACCATCCGCACATTGCCAATTGCTTTTTTTTATAGTACCAAGAGTTTCAGACGACGCGGCTGTGTCTAAAGCACTTTCGACAGCGCAACATGATGCATCTGTTTGAATTGCTTCAGCAGCGCACGGGTGTGTCGCTGGAACATCCATTGCTTACGCAATTGCATCGTGAACTCGTGCAACATGGCGATTTGAACGCGGTCGAGTCCATCCTGCACCAATTGCACGAGGAGGGCATCTATCAGCACTATTGCGCTGGCGCCCCCTATCGAGCCACCTGGCGCCGCCTTTGGGCAACCAATCAGGACGGCGACACGCCCAGTCCACGCGGAGGCCATCAAATGTGCATCGACGTCGCTGGACGCAAAATCTACTTGCTGGGCGGCTGGAACGGCAGCGAGGATCTTGCCGATTTCTGGGCCTATGACATTGATCAAGAACAATGGCACCTGCTTGCCACCGACACACAATCGCACGTCCAAAATGAACCAATCCCATATTTATTCTCATTTTTGCTCCCTGGTTTTCCAATAGGTACGGCGGCCCCAGCGCGCGCTCTTGTCACAAGATGATTTTTGATCCCAAGACGCGCTCTATCTTTGTCCTTGGCCGCTATGCAGAGTGCCAGGCCGTGCAGGATCAACGCCACACCGCCGATTTTTATCGCTATTACACAGATCACCAGCAATGGATCAAAATCAGCGACAATACCTCTGTACGAAAAAAAGGGAGAGCGACAGAGAGGAATTGGAGAAGGAAGACGAGAAAAATGAGGAAAAAAAAAAGAGAAAAGGGCGTAAAATTGACGCGTAAAAAAAAAAAGAGAGAGAGAAAGAAAGAAAGAAAAAGAGGACGCTAACGCGTCTCTTTTTTAAAAAAAGGAGGAAAAGGGCCCTGGCGTGATTTTTGACCACCAAATGAGTCTGGACAGCGCGACAGACACGTTGTACGTATTTGGCGGGCGCAAGGTGAGCTATGACAGCACGGTGCACATTTATAGTGGACTTTACGCGTACCATATTGCGAGCAACGATTGGCGCTTGGTGGCGGCCGACAGCTCAAGCAGCCCTCTGCCATCGGACGACGACGATGTGCGCACAATCAAGTCGCGTGTCGGGCATTCAATGCTTTTCCATCCTGGCAAGCGGCAGCTGTACATTTTTGCCGGCCAGCGCGTCAAGGACTATTTGTCCGACATGCTTACCTTTGGGATCGATACCAAGGTCGTCAAGGACATTTCGCCGGATTTCTCGCGCGAGGGTGGCCCAGATGCAGGCTATACGCAGCGCGCCACCATTGATCCAATCAGCAATGAAATATACGTGCTTTCCGGCTACATGAAGCAGCAGAGCGCCGACATGGTGAAAAATGGCCTATGGGTCTACTCGATCGACTCGGATCAGTGGACAAAAGTCTATCAAAATCATGCCTTGGCCAATCTCAAGCATATGGAGCCGTGCCCACGCTTTGCCCACCAAATGGTCTATGACCCCATCACAAAATCTCAATTCGTCTTTGGCGGCAATCCAGGCGATCGCGAGTGCACAAACAAGCGATTGGACGACTTTTGGCAACTCACCCTTTACAGGTATGATAAGCGCGCGAAAAAAAAAAAGAAGGCTCAACGCTTTAAAATGACTCTGATCTAGGCCAAATCCCGACGACATCCTGCGGCAATCCATGTACCTCGTGCGTATGCAACATCTAAAGGAAATGTGTACCGCGTCATCGGATGATTCCTTGCTCGAGGCTCTGGATTACCTGCGGTCGCGTCTGACGCCCCTTGTCAACCACGACAATGCCCAGGAGCTTTATGAATTCCGCCAATTGTGCGCACGCTTGTGCCTCTCGTCGGACCCCTCGGAAATTACTAGCGAGCTGGACGACATCGACTCAGGTACGTCCCCAAAAAAAAAAAAAAAGGAATTGAAAGCGACAGCCTCATTTTTCCTCCATTTGCCCTCTTTTTTTTGTATCTCTCGTTTTTTTTTTTTTAGATCTCTTTGCGCAGCGCAATCGCGTCTTTGATCGCTTGCTTGCCTTTATACCTGATGACATGAAAGAACCAAAGGAAGAGCTGCTGGATGCGGTCAGGCTAACCTAACTCCTTTGCAAAAACAGGATTTCAGACGCCTCTCCCCCTGCAATGGTTCCCCATTGCCATTCCAGCTACAATAAAAAAGGAGAAGCGCCTTCTTTTTTGCTTTTCTACCCTTTTTTTTTCCTAAAAGACAAAAACAAAAAAAGAGAATGGATCATGCTACAAAAATGAATCTTGTGTGGGCACACGCGGCCATGATGGCGTACACATGGCTGCTGGCGGTGCCTTTGGCCATTGGGCTCGCCATGTATGGTCGCGCATACGAAAAGCCATGGTGGGGCAAGGCACACATGATGATTATGGGCTTTGGCGTTGTTTTGCCTCTGACGGTGGCCGCGGGCTGCGCTTTTACGGCCGGCGGCACCATCAAGCCTAGAACACACTCAGCAAGTCGCGAAAAAAAAAGCACAGAACAAAAAAAAAAAAACGCGTGTGTAACCCATTTTTTATTCATTTTGTCGCGATTTTGCTCAGTTGTTTGGCACGATCATTGTGTTTGGCGCGTGGCTGCAGATTTTGCTTGGTCTGGTGAACCACGTGATCTTTAAACGTCGACAGGCGCGGAATGCGCTTCCCGCGGCCAAGCCGTGGCACAATTCCATCCACATTTGGCTCGGACGCGTGCTTCCCTTGCTGGCTCTCGTCAACATCCCCTTGGGCATGCGCATTAAAAAGCCGGCGCAGGCCTGGTATATTGGCTATGGCATCTGGGTGGGCATGCTCTTTGTGCTCTTTGTCGCCTTATTGTGGAATAGCCATCGTTTGCGCAAATTGAAGATTGAGTCGTCTTCCACCCTGGCGGCGGATGCCGAATCTTCTGCCAAGGAGGAGGTACAAGAGATCGAAAAGGATTGAACCACGTTTCAGACGCCTGCCAAAAATAAAATCGCTCTTTTTTCACGATCCGTCGTCCCTGGGCAGCGGACGGATGGGGAACACCGAAGATCCCCTCAGTCGTAGTGGGCTGAGATAACGAATAAATTGATAAACGCGACTCATTTTGCGCAAAATGTGTCCCGTGGTCTTAAATCACGCACGCTCCCATTTCTTGGCACCCAATTCCAAAGGAAAAAAGCCATAGGCCTTTTGTTGGATGCCAAGCGGGTCGCGTGATGCCGCCACAAAAGAGATTTTCATACGCGTCCCCCCCTCCAATGGTTTCTCATTGCCATGCCAGTTACAATAAAAAAGGAGAAACACCTTCGTTTTTGGGCTTTTCTGTCCTTTTTTTGTTTCCTAAAAAAAAAAAAAAAAAAAAAAAAAGAGCGAGAGAATGGATCAAGCTACAACAATGAATCTTGTGTGGACACACGCGGCCATGATGGCGTACACATGGCTGCTGGCGGTGCCTTTGGCCATTGGGCTCGCCATGTATGGTCGCGCATACGAAAAGCCATGGTGGGCCAAGTCGCATATGATGATCATGGGCTTTGGCGTTCTTTTGCCTCTGACAGCGGCCACAGGCTGCGCTTTTGCAGCCAGTGACACCACCAAGTCCATAACACACTCAGCAAGTCGCGAAAAAAAAAGGCACAAAACAAAAAAAAAGCGCGTGTGTAACCCATTTTTTATTCATTTTGTCGCGATTTTGCTCAGGTGTTTGGCACGATCATTGTGTTTGGCGCGTGGCTGCAGATTTTGCTTGGTCTGGTGAACCACGTGATCTTTAAACGTCGACAGGCGCGGAATGCGCTTCCCGCGGCCAAGCCGTGGCACAATTCCATCCACATTTGGCTCGGACGCGTGCTTCCCTTGCTGGCTCTCGTCAACATCCCCCTGGGTATGAGCATTAGAAATCCGGCGCAGGCCTGGTATATTGGCTATGGCATCTGGGTGGGCATGCTCTTTGTGCTCTTTGTCGCATTATTGTGGAATGGCCATCGTCTGCACAAATTGAAGATTGAGTCGACCCTGGCGGCGGAGACCAAATCTTCTGCGAAGCAGGAGGTCCAAGAGATCGAAAAGGATTGAACCACGTTTCGGACGCCTGCCAAAAATAAATCGCTCTTTTTCGTCCTTTTTTTTTTGTCTTTTTTTTTTGTCTTTCTTTTTTGCTCTTTTTTTTTTTGCCTTTTTTTTTTTCCCTCTCTCGCTGCATATGGGTCTTGCCTCTCGATATTCAACACAAGGGCACGCCCAGCACCACCCATTTGTGGAGGCCGTGGTCCACGGGGGCAGCGTGACGCTGCTTTACCTTGTACATATTCTGTACCTGGTGTATTTGGCTGGCAGGTCTGTGCAAACGACGCTTTGGCAGCGGTGGCAGCAGTTCCAGTTGCCCATGGACCTCGACAGCGACAAGCAGCGACTGAAAAAGGTGCCTGCACACCTTTGTATTGTCGTGTCATCCGAGCTACACCGATCCGACAGCGACTGGCACGCCATAATTCACGACCTTTGCCAAGTTGCCTGCTGGGCATGGCACATGGGCATTGAAACCCTCACTCTCTTTGACGCTTCTGGAAAGCTAAAGTCCCTTGCCATCCCAATCTATAAACAGCACGATCTCATGCTCCATGATTGGTGCCACATCCATGGATTACAAGGTAATTAATCCCTACCTCCCTTGGATCATCCTTTTTGCTCATCCACCCCCCACTTCCTTTTTGCCCTTTTTTTTTTAGTGCCCTCGCAAGATGACTTTTTGCTCACCATTGCATCATTGGACGATGCACACAATGATCTCGTCCACGCCGCACGACACGCCCATCAGCACCTTGTTTCCAACCAATTGAGCACCAATGCCATTGATCAGACCCTCGTCAATGCGCTGATACCAGGCAAGGCCAACAACTTTTTAAAACAAAAAATGGGCAATTTGGCCACGAGGGCAATTTGGCCACGAGGCTGACCCTTTTTTTTTTTCTTTTTTTAAAAAAACAGGCACGGACCCCGATCTCATGATTGTGTACGACGGCCTCCCGCACGACTTTTTGTACATCAATGGCTATTCCCCATGGCATTTAAAAAACACAGAATTCATCAATGCCACCCATTACCATCGATTCGACTATGCACTCTTTTCACATTGTCTTTACAAGTATGCAAAAGTGGAACAGCGCTTTGGTCGATAGCATTTTTTCTTTTTTTTTCAGCATCCACACCCAATAAAAAGCTCATTTGCATCCCTTGTTTTATTTCACACGCCAATGTACGCGTAGCTGGCGACAGACATGATCTTTTTGATACAGTAATAATACAATTGCGTGCGACGCAGCTTGAGAGGCGTGTGATTCTGCGTGTCCGCCTTGACCTGCTCCAGCATCAGTTCAATGTGATCGCCAATGATGCCGTCGACGCCCCACACCACACATGTATGCATCTGTTCCACCGTGTTGATGGTCCACGACAGAACTTTTTGGTTGGCCGCCTGCGCGTCGCGCATGAATTGAAGCCCATCGGCATCTGCCAACGCCGGAAACGCCATGGACAGGTAGTCCACCTTGCCCAAAAAGTGCTTGCGTGCGCCAGACACCGACAACCCAATAAAACACACCTTGTATGCGTCACCAAACAGCTCGCGCGTTTTCGCAAGGAAATCCGGCCGCCAGATGCCAAGCACGACACGCTTTTGCAACAATTCTTGCTTGTCCTTGTACGCATCGCTGTGCACAAGCTCATGCACAAGGTCCATGATCTCCAATGCATTGTCAAACTTGATGTCAATGATCATCCACAGGTCCTCGGGCAAACCAGGCTCCACCAAAAAGTCCAGCACGTCATTGAGCCGCGACAAGGGCTGGTCGCCCACTTTGGTCCGCAATTGATCCATATCGCCAAAGTAATCGTGCTCAACAAGCGGACCCATGCCCGTCGTCGTCCGCTGCAACGTCAAATCATGCATCATCATCAGCTGCTTGTCCTTGCTCAGTCGGATATCTAAAAAAAAATCCAGCCCATTGGTATCTCCGTTGCATCTCCATGTCCCCGTTTTACCTCCTTCTAAAGCCGTTGTGCCCGCCTCGACCGCCATTTTGTATGAAAGCAGCGTGTTTTCAGGGTATTTGCCACTGTACCCACGATGACCAATGACAGCAGGAGGGCTCGGGCCTGTCGCAAACCCGGAAAAAAGAGAGTTGGGACTATGAGACAACCCCAAAAAAAAAATCACACGCAAAACACCCTCCCCTTTTGACACCACTAACGTTTGGCAGGCTCGTCGACAGTCATACTGGGGTGGGTATGGGATCGTGCTTGGGCTAGTAAAAAAGATAGAAAAAAAAGCGAAAAAAAAAGTGTGAAACCAGGGAAGAAAAAAAGGCAAAATGATTACCGTCTTTTTTAGGGCGGAAAAATTCACGATCCGTCGTCCCTGGGCAGCGGACGGTCGGGAAACACCGAAGATCCCCTCAGTCGTAGTGGGAAAAAAACGTGTACCTGAGAGATAACAAACCCACTCGGTTTAGCTTGATAAACGCGACTCATTTTGCGCAAAATGTGACACGTGCTCTTAAATCACGCGCGCTCCCATTCCTTGGCACTCAGTTCCAAGGGGGAAAAACCATGGCCATGTTTGTTGGACACCAAACGAGTCGCGTGATGCCGGTGTGCGGCGCACTTTATCCTTTTTTAAACTCGCATGAATAGACAGGCGCAAATGGCTAACATGGGGCTGTCCGGCAATGTGGATGCTGCTCTGTCCAACGTCGAAAAAAAAGAGGGCCTGTCAAGGATCAAGCATAAATGCATCCCAAAAAGGGAAATGTTATGCCCAGTGCCTTAAATGGCTGATCGTCGCGCCCTTTTTTCGTTCTTTTTCCTCGTCGTTTCTTTTCTTTCCGTCCCTTTTGTCTATTATTTTTCGCCAGCCATGACTGTATCCGAGGTAAAAAAGAACAAAAGAGTGAATAAAAAAGAGCACGACGCTCATTTTTTGGATTAGCCCACCCAAACCAAGCCCCAAACCACACGCCAAGTGTCCAATGCTTTTCGTTTCTTCGAGGACCACCAAGTCAAAGAGTTCCGAGAGGTGTTCCGTATCATGGACTCCAATGGGGACGACAAGGTCGACGCAAAGGACCTTGAGGAGACCTTTGAACGCATAGGTAACATTACAAAAAAGAAAAAAAATCTCCGTCAATCTCATCTGGTTTCCCAACCCTCTCGCAACACTGCAGGCCAGCCCATTTCCAAGGATCAAATCAACAGCATGCTCGCCGAGGCAAACGCACCCGTCACATTCACCGTGTTTCTTACACTGATGGCTGAGAAATTCAGCGGCACAGACTCGGCACAGGCCATCACAAGCGCATTTGCCGCCTTTGACGATGATGCTTCAGGCACCATCGACGCTGACTATCTGCGCGAGTGCATGACAACCATGGGCGATCATTTTACCGACGAGGAGGTAACAAAAAAAAAAAGAGAGAACGAAATAGAGAGAGAAACGAGGAAAATAGGAACACAAGCACCCAAATAACGCGTATTACAGGTCGACATCATGTTCAAAGGACCCGCCATGGATGATCAGGGACGATTCCACTATCGCGACTTTGTACGCACCCTCAAACACGGCGAATAGCCATTTTTTTCTTCGCATTGTCCGTCATTTCATCATCCTTCATCCTTCCTCCCCGTTTTACAGTCTAACGATACCTCAATTCACTGAATTAAACACGCTATATAAAATGAGGGACGTTTTTGCGTGCGTAATTGCCATTCGAGCTCGACTTGCGCCACTTTTTTTCCGAACAAAGCGCTCCATGGTGACTTTTGGAGTGTAGTGGTACAAGAAAAAGGTCAAAATCAACGCGTTCGAGCCATCGGTCAGAGCGGGCAACTAGGGCAAACCCTTGTTTGGGTCACTACAACGCGTAGGTCGCGAGAAATCGCCATTTTCGAAAATCGGGATTTTTGACAGGAGAACACCCACGGGATCGAAGATTGGAAAATCAAAGAGACCCAGTTGCTTTCCTAGTGTGAATCGTGACGGGACACGCAGAAAGACGAACAACGACGGTAGCAGCGGCCGGGGTCAACATGGCTGTTGGGCGTAAAAGACAAAATAGCGCAAAAAGGACCCCAAGGACCAAACCGGCGAAAGCGCATCGTAGCGCCTCCAAGATGGATTCCACAGCAAGAGCACGCTCTGGCGCGTATTTGACTCACCGGGATCGAAATGGGTTAAAGGTTTGGTTGCTGAGAATAAATCTGCTCCGTGCGACTAATGATTTTGGGGCGCGTGTTGGTACGCGCTACAACCATGCCACGCGATCTCTAGGTATATGAAATTGTGTATCAAGGCCACGACTACGCGTTGGACGCGTCAGATCGGCGCCATCGCGTGTCATCGGCCGACAAGACGCCCTTAAAGAAAATTCTTTAAATGTTCATTGCTCGGAATTGGGCAACTTAACCCCATGTTTTTTCGGCACCTTTCACGCTTATTCAAGGGGACTAACACTGTGGCCAAGTGTCGCTGAAATCCGAGGATATCTCTTTCAAAATTTTCCACGTGGCCTCATTTCGCCCATTTTATGAAAATCTGTCCAATTTGCTCAATATCTGCGTTTACAACCGCGAACCTGGGTTCACTCGACGCGTCTCGCCGGGCTCCTTCCTGTCGTTGAAAAAAGGTGGGCCAAGCGTCGCAAGTGTAAGCTTGGTCTCATAGGAGGGGTGCGAAAACATATGTGTCGCGCTACACTCCCATTTTTTCGTAGCTCAGGCAATCTGCAAAATACTCTCAACACTTCTTGTTTTTTTCTTGGCTACTAGTACGACGCCAAAAAATAGGCTGCTGTGGCCTGCAGGAACAAATACAAAATCGTCAAAGACAATCTTTCTCTCTCTTTGCCATCAAGTACAATCTCTGTCTCTTTTTTTGGTTGTGCTGCACTATTTTCCTCTCCAGATCATGCTGCTGGACACGTGATGCAGAGCGACCAAAAAAAAACATCAGAAATTGGCAAAAAGAGCGCGCGTTGTTCCAAATGTCCAAAAAAAAAAAAACAAAAGAGCTTTACTTCGAGCTGCTCGATTCAATTTTGCCTGATTGGGAGACAAATGCACCTGTCACCCGCGGACATTTTAATATCAATCGACAGTGCGCATTTACGCGAATCAAATCAACTCATTTGCGCACGATTTTAACTAATATGTTGTTTTTAAACTCCGATTCTGTGGGATGTCAGAAACTCCCCTCTTTCCAAAAAAAACGAGCCGCCATAGCACAGTTGGCAGTGCGCGTGCCTAGTAAGCACGAGGTCCAGAGTTCAAATCTCTGTGGCGGCATTCATTTTTGCACTTTTCAAAATCAGATTATTTTTTTTTTGCTTTTGCTTTTTTCAATTGGCAAGCTGCCCTTTTCGCTTTCTTTTTGGAGCTTGTATGCGACTTTTGGCGGTGGCTGTTCCATTGGGCCATGGTGGCGTGCCAATGGTCTACACTGTGTTCATTTTGTTTTTTTTTTTTTCATGGTGGCAGTCGCTGGAGGCTGCACCTGGTTATTTCGGTAGGTACGTGCTGACAGCAGCAGATGGTGGATGCGCAGGGCAACGTCTTGCCACGAAAATAAGGGTGCAAAACGGACGGGACAATCGCGCATTTGCACATTTGCGTTTGATTTATATTTGATTCAACGCTGATGCTTCGATTGCTGCACAACCTGGTCTCAGAGGGTGCGCAGTCGTGACGCGTCGGGTGGTACAACTGGAGGAATGGACTTGTTTATGCACGAAAACGGGAGATCCTTCAGATTTTTTTTAAACATTGCTTCTCAAAGGGTTTGCTTTTTGGGCAGATACATGCACTAGCCAAGACGAACAACTGATCCGATTTTGATAGAGATCGGATTGATATTTCATGAACTCCAGAAAAAAAAAAAAAAAAAAAAAAAAAAAAAAACTCCAATCGTCATGTTTTCGGCAGCCACCTGATCCATTGCCAGTTTTTAATGCACAGCATGCGGCGGCGGCAACGCGTAAAATAATCTTAGTGGACACACCATTCAAACAAGCGTTCGACCACACCTCTTTGCCGAGGAGAATGCAATAAAAAAAAATGGAGGTCCATTGACTGGTTTTGAAGTGAAAAGCAATATTTTGGAGTTTGAGGCCATGTTTTCGCCGCAATGTAAACTTAATGGAAAGTGGCCACAGCGCCAGAAAACAAAGAACCATCAGAAAGAGCGCGACTGGTCGCATACATGGATGCCGGTGATCTGGAAAAAACTGAGCTTATTAGGTAGAAACAACGCGATGCCAAAAAAAAAATTGCCGGGTTTGGACGCGCAGCAATACGCGTCTATTTCTAATCAATATCGTACAGTTGATCCTCTTTTGCTATTGGACGTATTAGCGTGGTCGCTTGACGCGCGTTTGCCGAGAAAATCGCGTGTCAATGTGCCAACCCAATATCGAAAATGCGAGTTTTCAAGAGTCATGGCACACCAAGTCGCCAAAAACTCGACGCGATGTCTCCAAAACACACGAGCTTTTACCGTCTTTGATCATGGATTCATTCGATATGACTCACGCGCCGATACGTTGAGCCTTTGTCGCATACGCTACCCAATTGGGCAAAACTTTACCCCCATTTACTGGGCACATCCTCTGGATCCTGGTCATCGGATCCTATATTTAAGCCTGAGGATGCTGAACTCCCTAAGCACCAACGATGTCAAGTTTTCTCGGAGATCGGATCACTCAGTTCTGAGAAAAAGCATTTTGCATAATTTTAGAGCCAAAACAGAGTCAAAACGACACCTGAAGGCTAACTCGCCAAGAACTCGACGCGATGTCTCCAAACCACCAGCGCTTTTACCGCATTTGGCCGCTAATTCATTTGAGATGATTCACGCGTCGGGGCGCTCAGATGTTGCCGCTGTAGGAGACCAAATGGTCGTGATTTTACCCCTTTATGCCTACGAAACTGGCGCTTCCTCATAAACTTGCTCATCTGGCCCCAAATTTGGATCAGTTGATGGTAGACCCAATTCTTCAGTGCTGTTAAGTTTTTTCGCGAATCGGATCACGCAGTCACGAGAAAGTTCGAGATTCGTGTTTGGTAGTGAAACCCTAACGCAAAATAATATTTTACGCGTTTCTCTCGATGAGGCCGATCATCTAGCTCCAAATTTACGTCAGTGGATACTCGACTCGAAAATCCGACGATGTCAAGTTTTTTCCCAAATCGGATCACTCAGTCCTGAGAAAATGCATATTTTACAAAATCAGAGCCAAACCAAGATCCAAAAGTGCTCTCAAGGATAACCCGTCGAAAACGTGAAGCGATATCCCCAAACCACAAGCGCTTTTACCGCGTTTGACCACTGATTCACTTGAGTTGATCACCTGTCGGGGCGCTCAGCCGTTGCCGCAGTACGAGACAAAATGCTGCTGATCGTACCCCATTTACGCCTATGAAACTGGCGCTATCTCAGAAACTTGCTCACCTGGCCCCAGATTTGCACCAGTGGATTGTAGACCCAATTCTCCAACGGCTTTAATGTTGTTCGCGAATCGGATCGCTCAGTCTCGAGAAATCTTGAGATTCGTGTTTACTAGTAAAAACCCAGCGTCAAATAATACTTTATGCGTTCCTCCCGATGAGTCGGATCGTATGACTCCAAATTTAGACCAGTCGATGCCCTTACCCTAATCTTCGATGGTTCCAATTTTTTCCATGAATCGGATCATTCAGTCCTGAGAAAATATATTTTCATAACTTCAGGGCCAAAACAAGGCTAAAGCGACCCCTGATGAGGGCTACGGTAACTCGCCGTGAACACGACGCGATTTCTCCAAACCACAAGCGCTTTTACCGCGTTTGGCCACTGATTCATTTAAGGTGACTCGCGTGACGAGGCACTCAGGCGTTGCCGCAGTACGAGGCCAAATGATTTGATTTTACCCCCTTTATTACGCTTATGAAACATACACTTCTTCAGAAACTTGCTCATCTGGTCCCAAATTTGGACCAGTTGATGACGGTAGACCCATTCTCCAGCGATGTTTGTGATTGTAGACGGAATCACGAGAGGAATAAAAAAATAAAAATTGAATGAAGGTACAGGACCAGAGAGAGATACAGTACGAGATCAAGGGGTGGTTCTTATTAGAAAACCCGGTGTCTACTTACCGGTTCTGTACTATTCAGCTAGCCAGGGCGGGTTACACAATCTATTTACTATACGCATTGTTTCACAGACACACGCTCTATTGACAGAGTGTGCACATATCATAGGCTGTTTCACAGCCCATTGACACTCAATTCTTCCTGTCCAATGCCACTGACATGACAGTGTTAATTTTGTTCGCGAATCCGATCACTCAGTCCCGAAAAATCTAGAGATTCGTGTTTGCCAGGCAGTGAAACCCCAGCGCCAAACAATATTTTACGCGTTTCTCCCGATGAGCCTGACCATCTGGCTCCATACAGTATTAGGACCAGTGGCTACCGGTACTCTACTCAAATCAACGATGATTCCAAATTTTTCCACTCGCTGAGAACACGACGCGATTTCCTCAAACAACTAGCGCTTTTACAGTACCGCGTTTGGACGCTGATTCATTTGAAGGCAAACGTTCGCAAATTCTTCACAACGCTTGTTTGATTTTTTACGAACGTTCGCAAAGTCGTATTCACGACGTTCGCTCAATTTATTACGTACCGGTACCGTGTTATACTGTACTTACTAACGTTGTTCGCAAAGTCTTCACGACGACGTTCGTTCGATTTTTTTTTACAAACGTTGTTCGCGACGTCTTCAAAACATTCGTTCTTCGATTTTTCACGAACGTTGTTTGCGAAGTCTTCAAAACGTTTGTTCGATCGATTTTTTACGAAGTACTGTACGTTGTTTTTTGCGAAGTTTTCATCACAACGTTCGTTCAATTACTGTATTTACAAATAAGGCTATTCGCGAAGTTGCATGTCGAAGGCACCTCTTGCATCTTTAGCGAATGAGACCAGTTTCATCGATGGGTGGCTAAAACTCCCAGAGAAAAGTCACTTTTCCGTTAAAATACAAAATCTTTGATTGCGATTTGCTTGCTCGACAACAGTGGAGAAATAGAATTTTCCGTACCTCTTGTTCGACTTTGCCATTTTTTGCCCAATTTTCGACCTTAATCTCGAGTTTGCCAGAAACTTTTGCGTGACATGTTGCTGCAATATGAAGGGTGTTTTATACGGTATGTTATCAGGGACGTAGAATTGAATGGCAGAATGGCACTGTTCAAATTTTGTGTTCAAATTTTGTTTTGATTTGATGGATTTCGAGAAATTGATGATTTTGTCGCTTTTTTCGTTTGGTCATGTAGTAAGGTAGGCCGGGTCCCTCAAAAAAAGCGACAAAATCATCAATTTCTCGAAATCCATCAAATCAAAACAAAATTTGAACAGTGCCATTCGATTCTACTGTATGTCCCTGATAACATATACTGTAATAAATTACTGTATAAAAAACACCTTTCATACAGTATTGCAGCATGTCACGCAAAATTTTCTGGCAAACTCGAGATTAATAAGAAGGTCGAAAATTGGGCGAAAAAATCGCAAAAAAAATGACTAAGTCAAACAAAAGATGGCGACGACGATGGCGACGAGACTGCAAATGACGAGGAGATTGAGGAGGATGACGATGCTGCCGTTAATAATAACAGCAGATCCACCTGGACTGTGGCCGAGACAGAGACGTTCATCGACGTCTTGGCCATTCATTATCCTCGATTTCGCCGTCAATCCCGACCTGAGGAAGCACCCACCCGTGTCTGGGATGACATCTGGCGGGACTTCAAGGAGATTATTGCCGCTGAGCATCCCGGTCGTCCTGAACGGAGCCGCACTACCATCAAAAACAAGTGGCGCTCCCTCAAGAAGGCATACGACCGGGCCCTACGTCGTAGGAACGCCACTGGTGCTGGAGGTACCATTCCAGGGCGAGATTTTAGACACTTTGATGCAATTAATGCATTTGTGATCTATGACCCCTCCGTCACGCCGCTCACCATCCTCGAGTCCGGAGCCCCAAGCCTCCAAACCTTCCCGGCAGCGGAAGCCCACAGAGCTGCTGCTCCTGTTGCTGCTGCTTCCGCGTCAATTGATGTCCCTGCCACGGAGGCCACCGCCAATGCCGCCACTGCAGCGGCTCAAGGTATTGCTCCCGCTCTTGGGCGAGCGCGTGACTCGGAAGGCGAAGAAATTGAAGAGGAATTGCAGCATCCGCCGCGTCAACGTGCTCGTACCGTTGCAAGAAGCGTGGAAAACTTGGTCACCTTGTATGAAGAAGGCCAACGCGACTTCCAAGCCCGCATGGAGCGCCGGGAAGCCGCAGCGCAGCAAAGACACGATCAAAATCATGCGCAAAATCAAGAATTCCTTGATTTGTTCCGCATGTATTTGAACGCTTCCCTGAGCAACGCTCGATCGCGCTCGATGACGCCGCGTTTGACCAATGCCATTGATGAAGAAGAAGGCGGAAATCAGGAAGAGCACCAATGATTTTATTAAAACGAATAAAAGCGTGTTTTTTTTTTTACTTTTTATCTTCGCCCCGCAATCAATTGCGCGCAAAGTCGAAGTCTTTTGGCTCTTGCGGCTTCACGAATCATAATCTCAGCTCCCGGGCTACTATCAAGCGCAAGCTCGTCCATGGTCATGCTTGGTTCTTCGTTGCCATCAACGTCATACTCTTCATCCCAAAGGTCACCAGCATCGATACACATGTTGTGCAATTGGCATGCGATGTATATGATTTCGCTCTGCTCCATGACGTCCACAACATAGAGATACTGGCTAATAAAACGCCATCTTCTCGTCAAAAGACCAAAAGCGCGTTCAATGGCCATGCGCATGGACGAATGCACAGTGTTGAATTTTTTTCTCATTCCTCTGCGGGTTGCAGTTGACCTACTGTAGGAAAGGGAGTAATCAGCTGCTCCATCAGGGGATACGCCGAATCTATGGAAAAAAAAACGACTTCAGGAGAAATGACGCGTAAAAAAAATTGCGTACCACCCAAAATATACGTGTCATCTGGGAATCGGTCAGCTGGATTGGCAAGCACTTCCGAGTACAGCACACTGTTAGTGAAATGACGCGCATCGTGGCAGCGACCTACAGTATTTGGATCGTATTTTGAGCAAATTTCAAGGTTTTCAATACATTTTGCATTTGAGCAAATTCAAGGTTTTCAATACATTTTGCAAAAAAAAAAAAACTTACCTGACTCTCCAGTACGAACAAACGTGAATTTCAAACTCGCATTACAAATCGCAAGTAAATTCAAGGACAGGTTGCCCTTGCGATCGCGAAAAGCCTCGCTGTCAATCCGAATTGGTCTGTGAATCGTCACAAGTTTGCCATCGATGGCACCAATAACATTGGGCAGCCTGCGTGCGTCTTGATGTTCGCTTCTGCCGCGTAATCGCAGGGGGGGTCGCTGGAAGAGAGCAGCAGCTTCGTGTGCCTTTTCGCCTCGCGGCCATTTGAATGGACGGTCAGCAAGCTTATCCTTCATTGCAATTACAAAGCGCTTGGTGAAATTCCGGTACGAACCTTGGGAATATCCCAAGTTAACAGCAAACGTGCGATATCCAATGTGTGCATTAGCAAACCGCCACAAAAAAACGCACGCAATTTGAATATCGACAGGGGTTGCATTAGGCGCCGAAAACTGGAATGCCGGATGCGTGCTCAGGTTTTCTACCAACTTGATAAAAGTTCGTTGGCGCATGCGATAATTCGCGTAGTAGCTCATTTGGCCCATGCTGTCGTCCAGTCTCCGATGGATGCCCAAAATTGCATGATGTGCGGCCACATTGTTGTTTTCCTCCATCGCGGAGGCAAAGTAGATGGGCGAGCACCTTATGGCAATGATCGTCGCGTCCAATGCCTGAAGACGCGCCTGTAGATACGCGTCTTCAATAAAGTCATCGAAAGCGGCTTCCTCTTCAGCCTCTTGCACTTGTTGCTGGAGGATTCCGTGCTGTCGACGAAACAACATGGCCATAGAAACAAAATCATCCATTTTTCATATACTGTAGTATCAAAAAAAAAAAGCAACTGCCACTTGCAACGATCTGAACGGCAAATCATCTCAATTGAACCATTGCCCTCTTTACATCGGCGGCAACAATAATAAAAAAATAGGGGGGAGGTCGCCGCGGCCAACAGGCACCAAGTGGCACAGCAGCTGCAGGATGCCTTGCAAGTCTCGATATCCAAGTGGTTGATGAACCATTGTGCATCTCTAGCCCGTTGAAGAAATACCTTGGAAAAAATGGACATGGTGCAAAATATCAGACAAAAAAACAGGCATCTTGCACCAGGAAATACTGTACGAAGGAACCATCAACCCGATGCCTTGATGAAAGAAATAAGCATCAAAAGCCAATGGACAAGCAGACCAGGGAAACACCCAAGGGCACCAAGGCCAACACAATAAACAACCAAGGGCATCCAAAGAACCATGGGTATAAGAAGGGGCAGCAAATCACTAAATTTTTGCAAAGTCAAATAGAGGTACGGCTAATTGAATTTCTCCGTCAAACAAGAGGTACGGAAAATTCTATTTTGTCGACAACAGTCTAATACGGCGGTAAACCTCCTACCGGTACTGTATGTAGATTTTTATTCCAGTAGTTTTTACTGTAACAAACAGGGGGTAAAGCATCTGGCTGGGTAGCGGTATGCTAGCTTGGGTTGTTTTAACTTTTTGGATCGATCATTTCACCAGCAGCAGGCTGCAGCTCACTCAGCGCAGCATAAAAAGGGGCAAAATAAAAAATACAAAAATATAAAAAAAATCCATGGTTCCATGCAATCCACGCACCTTAATTCGAAAGTGTCAAACCTTAAATTTTTACAAAAAAATCTTGTTCAAAGTAGGCATTTTTCTCAGTCGATCGCCGTTCATGCGTCACTCTTTCGGTTTTTCTCTTACGGTACGTTGGGGCGACCTGTCATTTTGTCTGCCAACAGCAAATTGACGGAGTTGCCTGTTTGGGCTGCATTGATCACTCGGAGTTCGAAAATTCCAAATTGGGCATTTTCTGAGATTGAAATGTGTGACCCCTGAATTTTTCAAAAGTGGTCGTAGCGCTTTGGGGGTTTAAGCCATTTTGTTGCAAATTTTGCGCTGAGCGCGATGCATTTACTGTATTTTTGAGCAGGGTCGACCAAGCAGCTGGACAGATGAATGCAAAATAGTACAAATAGGAAGTTTTGGCATTTTCGAGTCTAAAAAAATTGGGCGGGTCCGTCTTGAGCACTGAGTTGTAGTTTATGCCTCGACGCGTATTTCATGGGCGGGCAAATGGACTATAAAAAATTTCTGGAGGCACAGCAGGCCGGCAAAGTCTGAAAAACACGTATTGTCGTTTTCCAAATGCAAATGTGTTTTTTTTGTGCCGTGTAGCACAGTGCCATAGGCATTGCAATGGCGCTGCGCATCATACAGTATTCTGTCTACTGAGATGAAGAAATGGACAGATCACAGAGGATCACACGTTCACACCGTTTATTTATGAATTAAAAACCCAAATCCTGAAAAACGACCGACTTTTGTGATATGTATAGTACAACTTTGGGGTTTCGCGTTCATTTGGCAGAAAAAACAAAGCCAAGCTGAGCACCAAAGCTACATCGCTTAGGATACAGAGTGTTGATGTGTTGCCGCAGTCCAAACGTGCCGGTCCATTTGATTTTGAATTTTGATCGAGCGGTAGATTTTGATCTCTTGTAACTATTTTTTTCTAGGTTTCTCAGCGGTCAGCGCTTCGCTTTGCGCAGAAAAGTTGCTGCCAGCGTTGTGTTCCAAAACGTCAGGTTGCAATCGCTGCAAGTTGAATTACTGTATAAGCAGAGTGCATACAGTAAGTGTATACAGTAACGTGCAAAAAAACGTCGCAAATTTGATTTCGACAGCTTTTTCTGGGCATCAGTGTGTCGTAGTGTTCTATTATTGTATAAGCATCAAAATGGGCAGATATAAACCCCCCCCCATCAAAGGGAAACCGCCAAAGTATCTGGCTCTGCGCGAGTTTGTTCAAGCGACATGGCCCGTCATTTTCGATCCATGCCGCAATCGCGCTCGACCAATTCTACCGAGAAAATCGAGGCAATTTGGCATTGGGCATTCGGACGAGCGTGTCGACCCGCTCCAAACCCGTTCTATTTCTTCCTTTTCTCTCTCTCTCTCTCTCTATTTTTTTTTTTCCTTTGCGCAGTATTAAGCATGAAGAAAAAGTACAAGACTAAATTCCCCGTGGTAAGCAGTGATCTTGTTTTTGGACGTGCCATGCTTCAGGCAGAATAAATTGGAAACGAAAAAAAAAGCCACCGAGACACTGACCATGGCGGCGTCCCCGGGTGCTTTTTTCTTCTTCTCTCCCATAGGCTCGTATCAAGAAGATCATGCAGCTTGATGAGGACGTGGGCAAAGTGGCTCAGGCGACGCCCATCTTGAAATTAAAAAAAAAAAAAAAAAAACCAAGTGGGCGGGACGGCAAGCGATTGAAAATAGCGCTCACGCGCGTCTCGCGCCGCTCTTTTTTTTATAGCCAAGGCCTTGGAATTGTTCATGCAGTCGTTGATTGATCAAGCGTGCGGCGAGGCGCGGCAGCGCGGGGCCAAGCGGCTGACGGTGTCGCACTTGTAAAAGACCAAAAAAGCAAAAAATGCCCTTTTTTTCGTGGGCATGGCAGGCTCATTCTCGCTTTTTTTTTCATTCATAGGAAAAAGACGATTGATACGACCGAGCAATTCGACTTTCTCAAGGACATTGTGGCCAACGTGCCGGATCCGACGGATGCGATGGAGGAGGACAAGGCGCGAGTAAAAAAGCCAAAGAGCGCGCGTGTCAAAGACGAATGATTTTCTTTTTTACACGCTCCCCTCCCCCTCCCACTTTGGATTATATACCTCTCTTTCTCACTTTTGTGCAACAAGGATGGCACAAAGCACGTAGATAATGACGAAATCTTTTTTATCCATTTCTTTTTCCTTTTTATCTTTTTTTCTTTTTTCGCTCGTTTGAATAAACCTCTTTTTCCCAACCACTCGTTTTTTTTTTTTTTTTTCATGACAACATTGGAAACGACGCCGTTGCTGGCCAGCACAACCACATCAACCGACAGAATTTTCAAGCGCGATGCCTTTGGCTGGGCTTTGGTGGTGATTGGCACGAGTCTGGTGATTGGAAGTGTGCTGCAATCGCTGGTGCACATCCCATTGTCCGTGTTTTCGTGGCATCCCGTGTTCATGTCGGTGTTTTTTGTGTCCTTGATTGGGGGCATTGTGACGCTGCAGCCTGCGACGACAGCCGAGCAAAAGACGCGCGGATTGACACGGCACGTGGCGTGGCAATTGACGGCCGTGACGTCGGGAGTCCTTGGGTTCTCTGCCATCTTTTACAACAAGGAGCTCGGCAAAAAGGCACACTTTACGTCTGCGCATGGGCAATTGGGCGTGTTGGTGCTGGTGCTTTTGGTGACGCAAGGCGTGTTTGGCGCCTCCATTGCGCTTCGTGCAAACGGCAAGCCCTTTTGGAAGCATCATCGCGTGTCGGGGTACGTGTTGCTGACGACACTGCTCGTCACGGTGAGCCTGGGACTGCAGGCCGATTATATTGTTGAAAATGCCACGTGGCCGCGCGCGCTGCCACTGGCATTTGCCTTTTGCGCGCTTACGCTGACAGGCATCGTGCTCCGCGTGCGCTCGTACAAATTACAGGGCAAGGTGATCCAACAATAAAAAAAAAAAAGAAGACGTTTTAAAAGGACGTGCATGTTTATAATTATTAAAAAAAAAGGGGGGATCATGGCCGATTGCCGGCGTTCAATTGCATCAATGTCATGACGGCATCCATGGACCCATCGGGCGCAGGCTTTTTCGCGGGCTGGATGTCCTGTTCATTTTCTTCCTTGATATCATTGTCGGCGACAGGCTGTGATGTGGATGATGCGGGTGCCGTAGATGTCGATGAAGAGGACGCGTCTTCGGTGGGCGGCGCGGGCGCTTGTGATGCCGTTGTGGATGCCTGCTTCATGAGCTCAGCAGCGACCATTTCTAGTTTGACCTGCTCGGCAGGATCGTCATTTTTCGCGGCCTTTTCGTTTTTGTCCATGGAGGCCAGGGTGGCGGAGGTGAGCGATTGTGCAAGCAATTGGCTCAGCTGGATGAGCTGCGGATTCTGCAATGCCGCGAGTAGGGCGGCCGTGGTGCTTGCGAGTGTCGGATTTTCCGACGAGGAGGAGGAGGTATGTGCATTTTCATCGTCATCAGTAGGCTCGTGATGGGCTACTGCTGCTGTTGCTGGAGATGGAGGTGGTAGTGTTGGTGCTGGTGCTGGTGGTGGCACATTTTCAGGCATAGGCGCAGGCACATGCACAGATGGGGTGGTATGTTTGGATGGCTCTTGGTCAAGGCCAAAGACCGATTGGTAGTGTTGGACGAGCTTTTGTTGCAATTGCGCGAGCGATTCGTCAGTGGTGGCTGTTGTTGTTGCAGTTGTTCCTGCTGCTGCTCCAACCGCCGAATGCGACGGTGACGGGTCGGCGTGCTGAATAATGTTGGCCAGCGCGCCATTGACGGCCTGTTTCCGTCGCTCTTTTTCGTGCCTCCGGTATCTGCGTCGCTCGAATTCCTCATTGATCCACTGTTGCTTCTTGTCCGACGGGTCATCGCCAAACAGTTTGCGCGCGCGTTTGTTGACACGGCATCGCAAGTCATTGTCCTTGTCTAAAGAGAGTCGCTTGTCAATTCTTTTTTTTTTCCCCATGCCAATTGCCAATTGCCAAACGGCCAATGGACTCACTTCGTTCTTCATTGTGCTGCCGCCATCGCCGTTTCCGTGCTCGATTCTCGTCCCTGACCTAAAAAAAAAAGAAAAACAAGAAGGTGGGGATCAATGGAAGGCCCTACCCCCAACTCCCATATTTTTAGCAAAGTTGTACCTTTTGCCTGATTTGCATCTGTTTTTGGCGTTCCTCAGGGGACAGCATGGGGTCATCTTCGTCGTCGTCGATGCTCTTTGTGTCGTCGTCGTCGGCAGGGTATGATTTTTGGCGCACGGGTGTGATGGTGGTGCTGGAGGAAGAAGAAGAGATGGATGGCAAGGTGGCGGTGGCGGTGTTGGTGGTGCTTGCAGCGAGGAGCGCGGCCGTGGCATGCCTATCGGCTTGTTCGGCCTTGATGGCTTGCACAAGCCTTTGAAGATCCTGGCGCTCGGTTGCATCATCGACAGGCTGTTGGTGCTGCGGCTGATGTTGTTGGCTAAGCGCCTGCAGCGCGTCAAACACGCTCTGAATGGTGGCCTCCATCGATTGCAGTGGGTAATCATCCTGCACGGTGGCCGCCGCCGCCGTCGACGCCACTGCTGTCGTTTCCTTTTTCTCGCTGCCTGTCGCACCGCCTTTAGCCGTCGCCGGGCTCGCACGCTCAGCAACAGGCAAATTGGTATCAGGGGGCGTCGACATGTTCAGGTCTAAACAACAACAAAATCAGCAAAAACGGAGCAAGTATGTGTATGTGTCCAGAAAAAAAAAAAAAGAGGCGTGTGGCTCTTTATTTTCTTGTCTTTTTTTCTTATACTTGAAATTTTATACCTTTTTTACAAGAGCAACAAAGAAAAAGAACAGAAAAGAAAGAAATAGTCGGCGTGCCACAGAAAAAAAAAGGGGGGGGGAGAAAGAGAAGAGAGAGAGAGAGAGAGAGCAAAACGACCATCATAAAAAAAAAAAAAAAAATGAAAAAAATGATTTCAAGGTCAGCTCGGCTTTTTCCACCAATTTTTTTTTATTGAGATGATTTTGCATGGTCGGCTTCTATTAGGTCTAACAGCTCGATGAGCTCTGTTAATATTTCTACGTCTGTGGTGGGGATTGTCATTGCATTGACTGTTTTTTCGCGCAGACTGGCAACGTCCAAAATTTTGTTGGCGAGTGGGCATAGGGTTGGTTCTGCAGTTTGGGTCTTTTGGTGAAAAGAGGCATGGTGGTGATGGCGGCGCGAGCGATGATTGTGATGGACTAGGCCATTGCCTAGCAAGCCACGCACGACCTGCATAGCGCGGCGTGTGACGACCATAAAGTGCTGGTTGCCCGACTGGGCGAGCGTGATGCACAGGCGCAGGATAGTCATGGGATTGCTCTTGTCGCGGATGAGCAATTGCTCCTTGAGGGCCATGTGGTCCTTTGTGATCATCACGACGTCAAACAAGCCCATCATCACCAGCTCGAGTGCGGCGAGCTGGTCACGATCAATGTTGCCCAGGACACTGCCATTGGTGCCGAAATAGTCCTTGCACACGACGGCGGACAATTCTGCCCAGATATCCTCGATCCAGGGGAATTCGCGTGCAGGGTCGCTCGCCACGAGGGCGGCAAGGACACGCTGGTTTTCAAAGCGCACGGCAATCTTGGCCCATGTCTCAATGGCAAGCAGAGAATAATAGGTATCGGGGCCATTGGTCAAGAAATCGTGGATCAATCGCACAAACGCCCTCGCCACGTCAATCGACGGCATCTTGAGGTGCACGCCAATTATCAAAGCTTTGTGGATGAATCCAGCAGCTCCAGCGAGCAATCGCCATTGTCGCTTGCCCAAGAAGAGGATTCCGATGCAAACACGTCATCCGCCATATTCGAAAAGATCATCAGCGCGCTCTTGCGATGGTCCAGGGTATCCATGCGCCGCACACCGACAAACCACGCCTCGCGCCGGTGCGTATCGTCCCAATCTTCTTCCTTGATCCCGCGCGTGTATTTGAGAAGCGCAAGAAGTGTCGAAACAAACCGCTCGTGGCGTGCAAGATATTCCATATTGTGCGGAATAAACGATAAATTGCGCAGCAGATTCAAAATGCAAAGGCATCGCTCGCGCAGCGACAGCCACATCTCCGACGAGCTGTCCTCCAACATGGGAATCAGACCCTTCATCTCGTCCAACGACATGTCAAACAGTGTCGCATAATTGATTTGCGATTCGTCCTTTTCCTCTTCTTTTTCTTGCTCGCTGCTGCTGCTGCTGCTGCCGCCGCCGCTGCCACTAAGCGATTCGTACCCAAAGAAATCTTGGTCAAGCACGTCCAAAAGCACATCCAGCAGATCATCGCACTGCGCAAGCGCCAATGGCGTGTGCGTCGTCACCATCGTCAGCCCATTCAACGCATTGGCCACTTCCATCTTGAGCCCGCTCTTGAGCGACATGATCAGCGCCTGGATATCCACCGCACCAAGCTCCGCCAATTGCACAACAAGCGGCTTGAGCTCATACTTGTCAAAATACTTGAGATCCACACCACCGTACGATTCAATCGTCCGCACATGTGGCACATACATCGTCACCTCGTCCCCCTTTGGCCCATGGCCGCCCTCGCCGGCCGCCACCTGGCTGTCAATCGATGGCGACCGGTGCTGTGGCGCACCCATCACCGGCGGGCTTGCCACCTTACAAATTGGCACAATTGGAACAAATGGAGAGAAAATAAAAGGTGAGTTTGCTTTTTTCTTTTTTTTTTTCTTTTTTTCTCTTTTTACCTGTTGGGCGGCGAACGGGGACGACGCGCGCGCAGGCATGGATGGAGGCATGGCCTGGGGCATGGCCTGGGGCATGGACGGCGGCATGTTTTGTGGCATGGATGGTGGAGGCTGCTGCTGCTGCTGCTGGATTTGATACGGATTGGGGTACATTGGCTGCTGTGGCTGTGACTGTGGCTGTGGAGGCTGCTGCTGCTGCTGTTGCTGTTGCTGCGGAAGAGCGCGATTCTAAGCGTGACATTTGCCGTGAAAATCGTTGTAAAATGAGTTATTTGCGACCCAATGGCGCCAAACCCCACAAAGATTGCTTACCATTTGTGGTGACGAATGGGTACTGCCTGCCTGGGGTCCAGGGAACGCGTGATTTAGGGCCACATCTAAATAAGAAAAAAAAAAAGGCAGCGTGTCAGAACAGAAAAAAAAAAAAGAGTAATCCCGCGTCCCATGGGCCCCACTCACTAAAATCAACACCCATGGGCGATTGCTGTGGACTGGCCGACGACGCCATGGGCGACGCAAGATTCGTCGGTGGTTGCGCAGTGACAGGCGACGACGAAGGCGATGCTTTCACTAGAAAAAAAGAGACAATGAGCTTGTAAAAAGTCCCAAAAATCCATGGCACGCTTGATTTTTACCTCGATTCATGGCCATGGCCGCCTGTTGCTGCTGGAACATCATGGGACTGCCCTGATACATGGGTGGTCGTGCTTGCTGCTGTTGCAATTGAGCATGCAGCGCTAAAAAAAAAAAAAAGAGACAAGGGTGGGGGGTGACACCAAAAAAAAAAAAAAAAAAAGAGGAAGGGGGGGGGGGGAACACAAAAAAAAAAAAAAAAAAAAAAAAAACAGCATTTTGCACGGGCAAAATTACCTTGGTTTTGAAGGAGGATATTCTGCTGAGGGGAAAACACATTGGTCTGAGGCGACTGGGGTTGTGGTTGCGGCGGCTGCTGCTGTTGTGGCGGCGTGAATGGCGGGCGCATGTGCATGGGATTCATCATTAGCTGATTGGGATCAAAGCCAACCATGTCATTGAACCCGCCCGGGCCAAGCCCATTGAACCGGAGCGCATTCAGCTGATTAACATTGCCATTGGGCGAGCCTTGCTGTTGTTGCGGCTGCTGCTGTTGCTGCTGAAAGGGCAACATCACGAAAAAAATAAAAAATTAAATAAGAACAAAAGGGAGCACCGGCGGCAAACAACAAGAAAGAAAGAGCAAAAGCGAGCGCAAAAAAGGGGACCACACAAAAACACCCAATTTATAACTCCGCAATAAGTAGCCTCCTGCCAAAAAAAATTGACAGCCCCCTTGTACACATTGCCCGCGCATGATCACGCGCCCCTCATAATGAAATATCTACACTGTCGATAAAAGGCCGTAGCATATCCAATGGATGGGCCCATCACTGGGATGTGTAGAAGCTTCAAATGAAAAAAAAAACATGCTAAACCCGGTTCAAACGAGAAAATTTCGTCAACAGCGCAATGGAGGGCGCGTAATGAACAAGGAGAGTGACCAGAAATGAGGTTGAATGTCGAGTCACGCACTTTTTGGAAGCACAAAAAAGACATGCATCCCTCACAAAGCATCAAAACTTGCAAAACGGCTTGTAAAGCGCTCGTTTTGCGCATTTTCGGCGTCTTGATCGTTTTGATCGAGGGCACTTTGCGTAGGCGATATCGCGTGCTCGTCCCTTTTTAACCTTTAATACACAAAAATAAATTAAACATTATTCTTCGTTGAAAGAAAAACATAATGGTCTCTTTATGACAGTCATTTGTTTTTTCGTCAAAGATGTTTACCACCGACAGGTGCTTTTACTCTTCTAGCCAGCAAGTTCAAGCTTTGCTCGTTTCGATGAGCCCACCCACAAGACGCTGTGGCCACTGGATGGCCGCACAAAGCCCATTTTCAAAATCACGGATTTTCCAAGGGGTACAGCATGGATTTGAAAAGGATCGAATTTAGGTCCTCGGATCGCCACGCCATTCACACACAAGGTAAACTCGACGCATTCCACCGACAATAATGCAATAAAAACCTCGACTCCATCGTCCGATTGTCGCGTAAAACCCAAAAAGCTGCAAATTTTCATTACAAGGGAAACTCGACGAAAATTGGCTACAGCGACCTAAAAGTTACTTTATCAGAAGAACGTGGCTTGTTGCATATGTAGGCATCAGTGATCTCTGAAAAAGTCATTTTTGGGCGCGGGTTTCAAAATCATAGGCAATTTTCGACGCGTGAAATACCGCGTCACGCGTCGAGTGACACGCGCCGGTTCTCATGCAACTATATGTACCTGGCGTCACTCTTGCTAGGGGACGCGTCAGCGCGGCTCTATGGACGCGTCTTCTCAAGCAATACGCTTGCAAAATTTAACCCAAAATCATGCATTGCTCGTCTACGAACAGATAGACACGAGCGCTTTTTGCCATTTTTCGTGGTTTCTCCATGCAATGTCTCTTTGGTGCAAGTTTGGTGCAAATGTGAAGACCCGTTTTTTCAATTTTTGTTTTGGACGCTCGCCACGACAAAATTTTGATTTGCGCGTAGCGCGTCGCAACCAGGTCCAACGTTCCGCAAACCAAGTCCCGGTCCGTTTTCTAGCTCGTTGCTTCACATTAGCGACCCGTTTCAGTGCTTTGTACTGCCAATTGTTTGGCGGTTCATGCCTTCTATACGCTTTAGATGGGATTTTGGATGAGATTTTTCTGATGACCTCGTTCAATTATCCCAAATTTAAAACTGGCTGTAGAGCGAACAAAGCGCCACCATTTTCGTTGAAATCAGCTGCTACCATGTGATGATAATCTTGTGACAAAAGGTGAAATTAGCACGACAGACAAAAAATGCGAAATTATAATAGCGACTTTCATTTTTAGTTTTATTTTCGCGTTGGGCCATAAAGAAAAAAGTCAATCCCGGTTCACCTGAACAAGCGTCAACAGAGTCGCATGTGACGCGTAAAAATAAATGAAAAGTAATCCAAAAGATTGCCGGCCCCGTTGCGGCCTTTGTACGGATGGCACGACGTCTCTCATTTTCCTTTTACAAGATCTATGAGCTAAAAGCTGGGTTTAATGGTACAAATAGGGGGATATCATTATTGGGTGCGGCGCGTGAAGAGGACGCCGTCGTCGCCCTTGTCCGCAATGTCATAGTGTCGCAGCACACTTGTCAGCACACCCTTGATCTGGTGGGTAGCAAACCAGCGGCCGGGGCAAGCGTGTCTGTCGTGAAAAAAAAAGTCAGACATTTGGTATCTATTCAATTTTTTTCTCTCGTGTTTTTTCCATTTTCCTTTTTGTAAACTTACTTGCCAAGGCCAAACGTGACGAAATCCTCGCCGACCTTTGTGACGGTGTTGCCGTGGACATGGCGGAAGGGGTCGAATTCGTTTAGGGGCTTTTCGTCCTTGTTTGCATAATTGTAATGGACGTCAAACAGGCTGATGTAGACCTCTTCGCCGGGCTGGATGACGGCGCCACTGCGCAGCACGACGGGCGCGTCGCCGGTGTTGGTGTGTGCGTGGCCGAGGTCGCTCGCGCCGAAGCGCAGGCCCTCGCGCATCATGCTGTCCAGCTTGACAAGACGGCGATAGATGTAAACGGCGTTTTTTGCGAGAAACGCGTCCGTGTCTTGCTCATCGGCGGCATCGATCTTGCCCACGCGCTGCTGCTCGGCCATCTCGTCGGCAATGGCTTGCTCCTGCTCCTGCCGCAGCAGCTCAACCACGGGCGACCGCTTCAACAGGCCCTGCAGCAGGCCCACGGCCGTTGCAACGGTCGTCATCACACCAACAAAGAAGAAAATCTCGACAAACGTCGTCAGCGTCTCGACATTGTCCGCTGTGTGCTCCTTGATGTGTGTGTCCATTGCCCATTGGAAGAAATCGCGCTAAATTTGCGATAAAAAAAAAGGATGCAATCAGATACACACGCGCGCATCTAGAGTTGATTTTTTTTTTACCTGGCCGTCAGGATGCCCGTGCTCAAATCGCTTCTTGAGCTCCTGGTCCACAATGGCTCGAATGGCCTCGCGCGACTGCTTCATGGCTTTCATTCGCGGGTAATAATACCTGAATAAAACAAAGTGAGCCCATTGCGCATGGCACGAGTGCGGCCGTGTCGGTCGTGGGATCCTTACTTCATGTAAGCCTCATGATACCATGGCAAGACTTGGTGCAGCAAATTCAATTGAAATTCATCAGCAAGGCAGCCAAACATTTGCATAAAGACACCCACGAGCGGCGTCTTTTGGCACACGTCGTCGCCAAAAAACGCGGCCACGGCCGCCGCAGCAACGCTTTCGGCAATCAAAGGCGACACGTCCTTGACCACTGTATGATTTTTGTTAAAAAAAAAAAAAAAGAAAATAAGCGTCTTTTTACAACTTTTAATCTCGGGAGTAGTTGGTTACCTTTTTCATCCCCAAGTCGTTCAATGAAAAAGGTGTTTAGCTAAAAATAAAAATAAAAAAAATAAAAAAAAAAAGTGAACAAAGTTGAGACGCGCTTTTTTTCGTATTTTGTGATTTTTTTGCATGAATTTTGCCATGTCGTGACTTACGCGAGCCAATGAGCGTGGGGTGTACTCTTTGAGCTTTGGATTCAGCTCCTTGACGATGGCGTCCATGACGGACGACTTTGGCATGGTATAAGCGTAGCCCTTGAAAAAGTGCAGGGCTTGGAATTTCTTTTCTTGACTTGTGTTGAAGCTCATGCTTGGGTGCGTGAACACCTCGGCCGCGTGGTCCAGGCCCACGACAGTGACGGTCTGCGCATATAAAACAATGTAAAAACAGTATCAATGGAGGCACAATGACCATTTTTCTTTTTTTTTCTATTTTTTTCGTTTGTTACCCTGCCAAACAGGTGTGCGCGGAAGACGGGGCCATACTTGTCGTGACATTTCTTTGTGAATGCCTTTTTGTCCTTGTTGTATTCGACGGTGGAGCCGATGATGGGCCACGTGTAAGGCACAAAGGGGATATTATCCTAAAAGATGGGGTGATTGAGTGTCTAATGGGTCCCCTGGCGCACCCATGGTGGGTGTAAACGTACCTTTTTCGAGGCGGTCAGTGACCAAAGTGCGGCGGACGCGAGCAGGATGGCGGCAGACGAGCCGATCAGCCATTGCCTGTCCTTGGCGGCGGCTTGCTCTAGCAATTGGCGGGCGTAATAATCGAGCATCGAGCGAAAAAGAAGAGACGAGAACCAAGAGAAAAGGATCGAATCGAGAATGATGGAGGATGAAAAGGAAAAAGGGGATCTGCCCTCGATTTTTTATACTGGGAAGCGCGACGGATCACGATTTCCTTTTCGAGAGAGATTGGACCGAAAAAACACAGGCATCTTTGGCCGTAACCCGTTGAAAGTCGCCGCCGCGCTCTGCCAACTGGCAAAAATTGCCTGAGCATGGTGACACACACCCGTTTTGTCGAATTTTGCCCGAGAACGCAAGAAAAAAAAAAAAAAAGAGAAAAGGGCGCGGCATTGTTCTTGCTCGGCAAACACGGCTGATTCCCGTGTTTTTTTATATTGTTCCCTTTTTCCATCGCTGCGCGAGGGGCAGGGAAACCATGGGGTGAGGTGCCGCGCGCCTCTTTTGTCGAGAAATCCCCAAATCTGCATCTTGCCGCCTCATTCTGGCACCCATTTGTCACATTTGCCCCCAAACCCCCCGCCGCCAACCTTGACCCTCATTTCTATTGTCCAGGTGCTGTGCCATTGGTCACTGAAAAAAGATCGTGACATGCATTTTACTTTTTTTTTTCGCTCTCACACGCTCTTTTTCGCGGGTCGAGCTGCCTATTCTCGTTTTCCTGCAGACCAAAGGGCCTGGTGGTGAACAAGGGTTCATTTGCGGGTGTGCCAATTGGTCGATTTGGCCGATTGGCCATGATCCAGCGGCGACGCGCCCATTGAGAGGCCGCGATCGACAGCTAGACGCGCTCAAACGCGTGTTTGACTCGAATGAAGCGATGCGCTGGCACCCACGGGTCGAGGCATTAGAGGCCACCTTTTTGACGGACGAGAAAAGAGAAAAGAGAGGAGGGGGGGATGATACGGTCCTTGTCTTGATTTTCTTTTGTTGACAGTGGGTGCTGGTCACATGGCGACGGGTTGGCGCCAATGGCCAATGGGCTCCGCAGTCATTGGGTGCATGGCCTTACCGCAGTAAAGGCAGAAAAAGGCAATGAAGCCGTGTCATCCAACGCTTCAAAAGGCATGTCAGGTAGAGCGCAAAAAAAAAAAAAAAAAAAAAAAAAAAAAAAAAAGAGGGAGGCAAGGGGGTGAGGGCGCCTGATTGGTGCCACCTGGTAGATGTGTGAATTTTAAGACGGTTTGCAAGCCAACAAAAAGGCCAATAGGCCCATGGATGAGACAATTCATTGACATGAGACACACAAAAAAAAGAGCCCATGAGGGAAAAGGGCCTCTTTGTTTGAAGTTGTTCTCTGACAAGAAAAAAAAAAATAGATCAGCCCAAGGGATGCTGAGCTTGAATTGACCCGCGAAGGGGGTGTGGAGGGGGTGGAAAGAGGCTTTTCAAAGCGAGCGCACACCCAAAAAAAAAAATATTTTCGTCAGGTCCTCTTTTTTTTTTCTTTTTCTTTCCTTTTTGCTTTTTATCACTGTTGGTCTTGGTGCTTGTATTGTCCCCCCTTTACTTTCACCAATCTCTTCCAAAAAGCACGTAAGTATTCTAGAAAATTTGCACGCGCATCGTCTCACTGGTCGTTTTAAGCCACAAGAAATAGTCCTAGCCGAAGGATATGCAATCCAGCCCCATCGTCAACTAATGAATAGTACTCCCACCTCGAACAACAAGCACGCAAAGTCGACTCCTCAAGCAGTGTTCAACTACGCACAAGCGGCCAAGCGCAACTCTCAGACTGTAGACCCAAAGGACAAGCCCAAGGATAATGGCAACGTGAAAGGCGCGAATGGCGCCTCCCCCACCACCAACAACACCAACAAAAAGGCGCCAAACACCGGCAAGCAGCCGCAACAGCAGCAACAGCAACAGCAACAGCAGCAACAACAGCAGCAACAACAGCAGCAACAACAGCAGCAGCAGCAACAACAAAAGCCTTCGTTTGCCTCTGCCGTCGCCAATTCGTAAGCAATTCGCCCAAAAATGATAATGATCCCCGCTCACATTTGCTCGCTTTTTTTTTCTTATTTTTTTTCGACAATTTTAGTAAGCCATCGGGTCAGCATTCTAGAAACGCCTCTGTCCAGCTTCCAAGAGCTCCTCCTGATGTCGACAAGTGTATGATTTTTTTTTGTTGTTATGGCATGTGATTGCCTTCATTTCCAATGTTTACTGAATTTTTTTGCATTTTTTTTTTTAGCCTCCATCCAGTTTGGCTCGATCAACCAGCCTGCCGAGGCCGCCGCCAATGAAGTGACGAGCGCGACCAACACAAAGGTCGAAATCAAGTCGGACGTCACGTTTGGCACGGTCAATGCTGTGGAAAAGGCTTCTGTGGTAAGGAAAATAGAAAAAAAATCACGCGCGCATGCCCAGTGTCTCCATTTGCTTTTCCTCACTTTTGTTTCTTTCTCTTTTTTTTCCCAAAAGCCTGTCGCGCCTGCATCGCCTGCTGCGCCTGCATCGCCAGCGGCCGCATACCAGCAACGCCGCGATTCGACACATTCGAACCATTCGACGAGCGATGCCAGCAATTCGCCGCACTACCAGCATAGACAGCAGCAGCAGCAGCAGCAGCAGCAGCAGTATGGCCATCGCAGCTATAACCAGGGCAAATACGCGTATTCGCCCAACATGCAGCACAACCAGCCGTCTTTTGTCCCGCATCACAACAAAAAGCCAATGTCGCCCCATATGGCCACGGCACCGGCACCCGGCGTCCCCATGCAAGGCAATTGGCAAGGCATGCCCAACAATCAATACGTAAGAAAATCAATGGCCCTCTTCTTTTTTTTTTATTTTTTTTTTGTCGTGGGAAGCCTCCAAATCAAAAATCGAAAAATTAGTTCCCCCGAAATCGTCAAACTTGCACACACGATAAAACATATGGAGAAACCACGAAAAAAAGCGTTTTTTTTTTGCCATTTTTTTTCATCTACTTAGTATCAGGCTGCTCCGCCTCAGGGATTCCCCCCTGGTGCGTACTATAACCCGATGGCGATGCCGTATGGCGCCCAAGAGCCTGCTCCTGCTTTTACGCCGCCTCAACCTCGCGGCAGCAAGGCCATTCCGATCGTCAATCCTTTGACCAAGGAAGAAGTCAAGACGTTTGTGCCTCCTGGTGGTGCTGCACCCGGTGGCAGCCCCAAGGCCAAGCCTGCGGAGAAAAAGGAAAGCTTCTTCAAGCTGCCTAGCTCGTCTGCGCCAAAGGTCACGCTTGTGGACCCTGCGGTCAAGGAACGCGAAGAGCGCGAGCGCGCCGAACGCGAAGAAGCCGAGCGCAAGGCCAAGGAAGAGGCTGAGCGTCTTGCCAAGGAAGAAGAGGAACGCAAGGCCAAGGAAGAAGAGGAGCGCAAAGCCAAGGAAGAAGCTGATCGCCTTGCCAAGGAGGAAGAAGAGCGCCTTGCCAAAGAAGAAGAGCGCAAAGCCAAGGAAGAAGCCGAGCGCAAGGCCAAGGAAGAGGCCGAGCGTCTTGCCAAGGAAGAAGAAGAGCGCAAGCAAAAGGAAGAAGCCGATCGCAAGGCCAAGGAAGAGGCCAAAGCGCGTGAAGAGGCCGAGCGCAAGGAAGTGGAGCGCGTCAAACGCCAATTGGACGCCGAGAAAAAGGCCGCCGCCTCGCCTCCTCCTGCCGAAGAACAAAAAGAGGGCCAATTGCCTGAAATCACCACGGAATCGCCCGTTTCTTCTGCTGCACCTTCGCCCGCCCCTCCTTTGCCTACCTCCAATGCCAATGCCAACAATAACAATAAGCCCGGACGCCTGGATATCGCGTCGAGTATTCCCACCCACGTGCTCGAGGGCGAATTGGCACAAAGCCCCACGGCCACGCCCAAGAAAAAGACAGTCGCCATTCCTCGTCGCAAGATTGCCGATTTCGACGCCATTCATTACCCCGAAACCGTCGCCAAGCACCCCACAGGCAACATCTCCACGGGCCGCATCCAATACCACCCGGAATTCATGTTCCAATTCCGCGCCCTGTGCCTCGATTGCATTGAAGATCTCTCTGCCTTCCAAGACATTGGTCGTGACGATGCCAATGACCAGCAACAGCAACGCCGCCAAGGCTCCATGCAGCGTCGCCAAACCTCCGAGCGTGGCCGTCGTACACCCGGCACCCCGACCGGCGATTACGGTGGTCGTCATGGTTCGCGCGATGGACGCATGGATTCCATGGGCAAGTTTGCCGGTGGCAGACCCCTTGGCCACCGTGCTGGCAGCAGCGGCCCCCCTGGCTCCCCTGGCTCTCCTGGCCCCATGCAGCGTGAGGGCTCCCACGGCGGACGCCAACGCAGCGGTCGCGGCGGCAAGGGCGGCCGTCATCAACAACGTGAGCAGCAAGGCGGCCCCACCATCCCTCTGGACCAAGTCGTGCCTCTCGAAAAGAGCGAGAACCGATGGATGCCCACGGTCGTCGCCACCTCTGGCGAGCAGACCGCCGCCGAGGTCCAAAAGACAGAGGACGATCTGATTCCCCAGGAGGTCATTATCCGCAAGGTTAAGTCACTGCTCAACAAGCTCACCCTCGAACGCTTTGACTCGATCAGCGAGAAGATTTGGGAATACGCCCACCAGAGCGCCAAGGAAAAGGATGGCCAATCCGTGCGCACCGTCATCCAGCTCGTCTTTGAAAAGGCGTGCGACGAACCTCCCTTTGCCAACATGTGGGCCCAATTGTGCCAAAAGCTGCACGTCAGCATGGCGGCCGCCGACGACATTCGCGACGAAAGCAATTCCGTCGACAAGAATGGCAATCCAGTCTCTTCTGGCCATCTTTTCCGCAAATACCTCTTCAATCGCTGTCAACAGGCCTTTGAGCGTGGCTGGAAGTTTGATCTGCCCGAGCTCGAGACCGCCCCCGGTGGTGAGGCCATGATGACCGACGAATACTATGCCGCCGTCAAGGCCAAGCGCCAGGGTCTCGGCCTCGTCCAATTCATTGGTGAACTCTTCAAGCTCAACATGCTCACCGAGCGCATCATGACAGAGTGCCTCACCCGCCTGTGCCACGACCCCCAAAAGGCAGAGGACGAGGAGACTGAAACCATGTGCAAGCTCGTCACCACCGTCGGCAAATCCCTCGAAGTCCGTGGCAAAAACATGAAGGCTTGGATGGACGCCTTTTTCGAGCGCATGAAGGAGATGAAGGATTCTCCCACCCTGTCGTCCCGCGTCAAGTTTATGGTCTTGGTAAGAGAATTATTGGGCGAATTTGGCGCCAACTGGAGTTCGAATTGGTCGAATTTATTCACCAATGCCCGATTTTCTTTTTTTTTTCTTTTTTAAATAGGATGTGCTCGACCTTCGCCGCAATCGCTGGGTGCCTCGCACCAGCGCGCCCACGGGCCCCACGACGCTCGCGCAGATCCGCGAGGATGCCCAGAAAAAGAGCGAGGAGGAAAAGAACATGAAGCGCACGGCCAGCTCGCGTGGCAATACCCCGCAGGTCATGTCCCGCCAGAGCTCGCGCGCTGGTGGTGGTGGCGGTGGCAACCGCGGCAACCTGCAGCAACGCGAAAAGGAGCAACCTTCCGCTGATGGCTGGAACACTGTCGGCAACACCGGCACGGGTACCAATGCCGCGCCAAAGGGCCGCACCAACGAGCTCGCCAACTTTGGCAAGACCGATCGCTCAAAGGCTCGCAGCAACAACGTCCTCGGCCCCACCAGCTCGCCATTCGCCTCCCTCAGCCGCGCAGGTTCAAAGAATCCCGCCGTCGACACCAAAAAGGGCAGCCCCGCAGACTCGCGCAGCTCCTCGCCCGCTTCCTCCATGACAAACATGTTCAGCGCCCTCGGCGACGAAGAGGAACAGCAGCGCCCCGCAGAACGCAAGCGACTCAACCTCTTGCCCCGCGGCGCAACCGCCAACCAGTCCGACGACAATGCCTCCGACGAAGAAGAAGACACTCCCGCAGAAAAGCCACAGCTCACCGAGCAGCAAATCGAGCAAAAGGCAAAGGACCTCATCGAGGAATATATCAACCTGCGCGATCAAAAGGTAAAAAAAACGAATTATTTATACTTTTTTTTGTAACTCACACACCCATTTGTCAATTCCAAAAGGAACTCCTGCTCTGCGTCAAGGAATTGGATCAACCCGTGGCCCTCGTCAACAAGATGCTGGGCAGCGTTGAGAAAAAGGAGGACGACGTCAAGGCCGTGTGCGACATCATCGGCATTGTCACAAAAGAGAACCTTGTCACAAAGGAAAACTGCATCGAGGCAGTCAAGCCCTTTATGGAGTTTTACGAGGACCTCATCATCGATGTCCCCCAGGCACCCAAGTTTGTCACCATGCTCTTGGTCGCCATGGACATCGACCCTGCCGACGTCATGGAAATCGAAGAAGCCGACGACGTCTACGTCCCTGCGAGCGCAAAGCTCAAGGAAATGTACGATGCCGCAAAGGCCCAATAATTATTCTATTTTTTTGTTGCTTTCTCTCTCCTCCTCCCCTCATTCCTTTCGCTATTGATACATTGTATTGTCCTTTCTCTTCGTTTTATTAGCTCGTCCTTCACAACTCGCTCCCTCCCCCCCCCTCCCACACACACGCACACACAAAACTCCATTTTTGCGCGTTTCAAAAAAAAAAAACCTTCACACGCACATCACCTCTATATTTTATCATCTTGCCCTCTCATTTTTAGTTAGAACAAAGTGATCGTCCTGTTTTGTACATACTTCCTTCGCTGGATGATAATAAAAAAATGTCTTTGGCCGACTGCTACTAGCATGTTGCTGTTTCATCAAGAGAGAAAAATCCAGCAGTTGACAAATATTAAAAACAAGTTCCTTGACAACTGCTTCCTGCCCAATTGCCCCCAGGTACACATACTATATCAGACACAAAAAATAAAAGAAAAACAAACAAACATGTGCTTTGTCAAAAGAACAAATTTGAAAAAAAAAATGCGAAAAAAAGAAAAAAGAACTCTCAGACGGGGAATTGAACCCCGGTCTCCCGCGTGACAGGCGGGGATACTTACCACTATACTATCTGAGAGACAACTTGATATCTAAACCAAGTGTATCTACAAAAGTCTATGTCAATTTTTTTGAAAAAAATAAAAGTCAACAAAATCAAGACAATAGACACGCTGCAATATTTGTTCAAAGTTTGGGCGTCATTTTAGTTGTAAAAAGACCACTTGCAACTTGTTTTGCTGATGCATAAGCTCTAAAAGGCACTCGCTGCGGCATGCACACTCCGATGCCCAAGTCAACCATTTTTGTTCGCACATCTGTTCAATGCATTGTTGTGACAAATAAAAAATTGACCCATGGGCAATGACACGAAGCCACAACTAGCGCGTTCCTCAATGCTGGACAACGGAATGTGTAAAAAAAAAAAAAAAAAAGAGTTGTGCGTGCACTGCAGCGCGGTCAAGAGCCTGAACGTGGCGCATGTGCTCTTTTTGTATTCCTTGCCGCAGTAAACCTACATTGAAGGAGGCCACAAATCATTGTCAAGATCATTGCTCATTCAACATCGCTGCAGCGGCCCATCGTCGTCGAAAAATACACATGTTTGCCACCGCCGCGTGTTTGGCGATGCAATCATTGGCAACAACGGGTCAGCTTGACGCACTCAAAGCGGGGGACCATCCAGTTTCATTTTGATCTGACCTAACAACAAATGCGTCTCGTTCAAAGTTTGGAAAAAAAAGATGCACTGCATCGTCTCAAATAACTCATCGCCGCGCTACAAAACTTCAACTTGGAGGTTTCAGTCTCTCTCTTCTCAGAAAAAAAAAATAAAAACCAAATAGTTGACCATGTCGTTCCGCGAGAAACTTGACATTACTCAAAATTTTGGCTGTAGCGACCTTTAAAATTTCACATTAAAACCGTGTATGAATCACGACCTAACGTCGTCACGTTCGCGTTTGCGCCTCCTTTTCAAAGACAAAGAAAAAACTTCACATCGATATGGCCGTTGCCGAGACATGCATCGATTTCACAAAATTTCCGCGAACCAAACAGGATCATCACAAATCATGGTTAAATCAATATTAAATTATTATGCCATCAGGCAATTTTGGCACCTCACTTTTTAACGAACCATTAAAAACTAGTAGTCCATCGGTGACCATCGCCGAGAAATTCACTTTTTCACGATTTTCATGCGAATTTCACCAATCTACAGTACCGTAGGCTTATGATAACATCGCAAATAGCGGCTGTTCCGTCTCCAAACCTGCGAGTATTAGACTACTCTGGCGCGTCTTTTTTCAACATCACGTCGAAAGCCAGAGACATTGGTATCCTGCGTCGTCGTTGTGCAGATTAATCAAAACATTCGACATATTTTACACAAACCCAGCACTGGCTCTCGATTTTTTTGTAGATCACGATAAAAACAGCATCTCGTTTGAAAGACAGATTCGATCGTCAAGAATGTTTGCTTTCCCGATGCATGATTTTTGTACGCTTGTGAAAATTGTTCAAGCATCGCTTCAATTTTCAACCTCGACGTTCTCGGCAATAGTTAATACAGTACGACACGCGACGCTTTTAAAATGTCAGAGGCATCTGTTAAATCTCTATCGAATGACACCAGTTTCACCAATGGATGACCAAAACTGGCAGAGAAACCCCGCTTTTTCAACAAAGTCTTTACAACAAGTGTTCAAAGCATCTAATAATGAGATGACTAGTTGTAGCGCGCTACAATGCTACAGTATACTGTAATAATATTTTCAGCGTGCATCCTCAAAACAGCATTTTATGTAGCCCTGCTTTTACAGTACAAAAATCGCCTATTGTCGAAACAACTGACAAATATCTAGCGAAGCATAGTTTTTGCCAAAATCAGATGACTAGCCCTTGGTTTTTATATCATTTTTGTACTTAGATAAACAAGGCATGTTTACCCGGGGTGTGAGATACGTGGCAATCTGAGTACTACTGTACCTACGGTAAATTTTACAGCCCTAAATTGCCGACTAATCCTCTTGCAAAATAGCCAGAAAGTCCCAATTTACAGTATGAAGATCGACACAGGTTGCTACCAATTGCCCGCCACTCCATGAATCTTAATGCCGTTTGTGCATGTCAAATACTGGCTTCTCAGAAACAAAGTAAAAACCGTGGGTTGATCGGGCCATTGACGAGAAAATCGATATTGTTCTAGAAATGCATTATTTCTGCCCTGTCGTGCTAAATTTTTATTCGATCATGCTGAAAACTTACAAGTGGAAAGAGACGCGTGCGGTGGTGCGGACGACATTTTATCTTGGCTTGTCAAAGCCGATGCCTAACCTTTGCGACGCCAGATTTACCGTAAAATCTCATTAATCCCACTTTTCTCGGCAACGAGCAAGGCTACCAACGGCAAGTTTGCAGTGACAAAAATGCAGAATCTGATTCTCTGTCGAATAAAATCAGTTTCACCGGCGTGCGATGTACTGTAAACTCACCGAGAAATTCAAGTTCCTAAAGTTTGACTTTTCACCATTTCCTCGCGATCCGTCAAGGCAACCCGCGATTTTTATTGCAGATTTGATTAGAAAGACGAGGTCGAGGCACCTAATGACATGAGTCTCCAAGCGCTCGTGTGTTGGTTGCCAAACGGATTACAGTTTTTTCGGGACCTCAGCCAATCAAATCGGAAGATCCTCCAGGTTGCATTTTGACCTGACCAACAACTTTTTTTCCAAATTCGAAAAAAATCATTTCATCACTAAAGACTCGCCACAGCGCCACGAAACTTTCCCAACCATAAAATTTGGCTCCTCTCTTTTCAGAAAAAATAAAACTCCGACATCAAACAGCCGATTTCACGAGCGACTTGATATTGCCGAAATTTTGGCTGTAGCGCATTTTTCAAAAATCATTTCGCGGTATAATCGTGCTTCCATCACTGCCAAACTTAGCATCGTGCATTTTTAACGCCCCTATTTTCAGCTGAAAAATAAAAACCAGAGGTCACTCTGTCCATTGTCAAGACATGCACTGACTTCACGAATTTTCATACAGTAAATGCAATACTGACCGCCGTAAATCGTAACCGGATCGATTCCAAAATTGGCCTTCAAGTAATTTCAGTATGAAGAAACGTTAAAAATCAGTGGGTGAATAGGCTGTTGTTGACGATCTTAACATTTTGGCATTTTTTCATGATTTTCACAAATCTACCGTAGTATTAAAGAGATAAAGACCACAAACTATGGATGCAGTGGTGTCTCTCCAAACCTATGCAGAAGATTATTTTCTGGCGTTCATTTCCTACAAACTCTTAAAGACCAGAGGTCGACTTGCTCGTTATGCAGATGAATCCAAAATGACGATATTTTCACAAATTTAGCATACTGTAGGACCTCGAAATATTTTGTGGATCGCGGCGAAAATGGCATCGGTCTAAAGAGACAGGCTTGGATGTCATTTCCATATTGTTTGCTCGCCCGATGGGCGAATTTTGCATGCTTGCAAAAGTCGATCAAACATTGGATTAATTTTCAAGCCCACTTTTATCGACAACCGAGGCAACAACCACCAGTGCTTTTAACGTGTCAAATGAAGCTGCTGAATATCCATCGAATGCAACAAGTTTCATCACGATCTGATCAAAACTGATAGAGAAAACAGGTTTTCCGAGCAATTTCTGCAATCGCCATTTGCTCGAGAACGGCCTAGTTGACCCCCGATTTTTATTGCAGTTTTACTACCAAACAGGGGGCAAAGCGTCTAATGGGATAACTTGCAGTGCGCTAATTTGGGTTTTAACTTTTTGCATCGGTCATTTCACCAGGCTGCTGCCCATTCAGCGCACAAAAATGTGCGAAATAAAAAAAATTAAAAAAATGGAAAAAAATAAAAATTCCATGCAATCCACCACCTTAATTCGGAAGTCTCAAACCTTAAATTTTTGCAAAAAGATTCGCACCAAAAGTAGACAATTTTGTCAGTCGATCGGCGTTCATGCATCACTCTTTGGCCATTTTTCTTACTTTTGGAACGACCTGCAATTTTGTCTGCCAGTAGCAAATGGTCGGAGTTACTTGTTTGGGATGCATTGATCACTCGGAGTTTGAATTTGCCCGTGTTTGGGATTTAAATGTGTGACCACTGGATTTTTCAAAAGTGGTCGTAGCGCTTTGGGGGTTTAAGCGTTTTTGTTGCAGGTTTTGCGCTTGATTCGATGCAATCATTTTTGAGCACGATTGATCATGTAGATGGCGAGATGAATGCAAAAGAGTAAAAATCTGACGTTTTTGTCATTTTCGAGAACAAAAAAAATCAGGCGGGTTTGTCCAGAGCATTGTGCCGTAGTTTATGCCGTGGCGCATTTTTCATTAGCGGGCAAGTAGGCTGTAAAATTTTTTCTGGAGGCACAGCATGCCAGCAAATTCTGAAAACCACGCTTTTTAGTGTTTAAAACGTGAATATGTGCGTTTTTATGCAATGTAGTGCGGCTTTGCAGACAATCTGGGTCGAGCGGTCGACTCGGCCTGCCTGTCATTATTCACTGATTTGAGTTTCCACCCAAGCACCGAAGCAAAATGCCCAAAATTATCAGATTTGATTGGAGATGGTACTATAACATTAGCCATATTGCCAAATAACAAAATTTGCAATATAATAAAAAAATGCGCCGTGACGTGTGGCGGCGTGGGTGTGGGCGTGTACCGGTATTTGTGGGCTGGGTGTGGGCCAATGTGTAAAAAAAAAAACGACGCGGCGCGACGTGACGCGTGGGTGTGGGTGTGGACCAATATGTAAAAAAAAGGCGCGGTCTGATGCGTGGGTGTGGTGTGTGGGCAGGGTGTGGGTATGAGGCGCATCGCACGCATTGAAGGCAAAAATACGTACGTAACGCGTTTGATATGATTTTTTTTTTCGCGCAGTGCCACGAAATACGTACACATTTACCTTTTAAAAACCAAAAAGCGTGGTTTTCAGACTTTGGCGGCCTACTATGCCTACAGATTTTTTTTTACAGCCTACCTGCCCGCCAATGAAAACCTGCGTCATGGCTTAAACTATAGGCTAGAGCCCAGTGCTCATGACGGACCCGCCCGATTTTTTGGGAACTCAAAAACGTAAAAAATAGGACCCAGCACCAACCACCGCCTGCGGTGAGTAGCGGAAGGCATCAGTGCCGAAGGCTCGCCGGAAAAGGCTAGTAAAGATCAAGTACTGTAAAATGGCGATAGTCAATTATTTTGTGTCTCGCGACTTCGCAAAAAAATAATGTTGAATGTCTATGATATTTCAAGGTGCCAAAGGCAAACTATAGGAAGCTTTCTTTGACAATAAAGCGGATCGCTCTTTTTGATTGACGTTTGGGACCTGCTGGGGCCTGCCCCCTTTTTTTTTTTTTTTTTTTGAAAAAAAAGCGCCAAACCAGGAAATATTATTTCGTTTGCTATGTGTCCGCCCAATCACCAATTTCAGAATTGGCACGCATGATTTTTTCTACGCGTTCATTGTCTGAGGGTGGGGTTAAAGTTTTTGCGTGACAATTCTTGATCGACGTTCGGGACCTCCCCCTTTTTTTTTTTTTTTTTTTTTTTTGTTTTTGAAAAAAAAAGCGCCAAATCAGGAAATATTATTTCTGGGCTATCCTGTCATCTCAAATGAAAAAAAAGGGGCCCGCATCTCCACCCAATCACCAGTTTCAAAATTGGCATGCATGATTTTTTTCTACGCGTTCATTGTTTGAGGGTGAGGTCAAAGTTTTTGCGTGACATTATGTTGAATAAAGTTACACCATCATTGTCTGTGCCCAGCAATCTAGATCTTGACAAGGAAACAAAATATATATAGAGGGGCTAGATTGTGAATCGTGTGTTGTCTTTTTTTTTTATTGTTCGTTATCTTTCCCCTTCCCTTTCCTTTTTGAAATGAAAAACGTTCTTTCCCTCTCTGCTGTGGTCTTGTCCGTGGTCAACTCTGTGTTGGCTGCGCCTGCGAATTACCCCTCCAGTGGCATGCAACATTCCACAACCGGCAATGCTGCATTTACCATTGTTGCTGGCGGCGGTATGTGAAAAAAAAGTAACGAAGCATCGCATTGATTTGTATTCTCGATTAGATTTCGGCTGGAAGAACTGGCAACCCCTGGATCAACGCTACTGCGATTTGTTTGACAATGGTGCGCAACCCTTGAATGACTGTGACTCGGGTGACCGTGCCGCTGCTGCAATTGCTGCCCAGGAGCAAGAAACCACTGCCAAGTTTTTGGCCAAGGTGTCTGAAAAGATCAAGCCTGAGTTTTTGGTCAATGTGGGCGACAACTTTTACAGCTCGGGTCTCAAGTTGAACGACACCTTCTCCATTAACCGCTTCTATTCTGCGTACGTCGACATGTACAACCACACGTCGCTCCAATATCCTTGGTACATGACTATTGGCAACCATGATGTTTTGGGTGACGTTGAGTTTGAGACGGTTCTTGCGCACAAGTTGGACTCGCGCTGGGTCATGCCCAGCAGTTATTACACCCACGACATTAGCAAGAATGGTGTGAGCGCCTTGTTCATCCACTATGACACTGATTGCTTCATCAGCAAGTACCAACAGGCCAGCTCGGTGTACAATGTGCCTTATGTGACCGACTGCAACAAGGTCAAGCAAGACCAAGTGGATTTCATCCAAAAGAATTTGGAAAACGCTACGTCGTACGACTACAAGTTTATCGTGTCGCACCACCCCGTGTGGTCGACGTCTGGCAACTACACGACCGACTTGGCTGACGTCAATGCCTTGGCCCAAAAACACAAGGCCATCTATTTGAACGGTCACGATCACTGCTTGGCCTTGTACCAACAAAATGACATTCCTTACATCTTGACGGGCGGTATGGGCCTGACCCAACCTGGCGACTGCAACAATGGCGTCAAGGTCGGTGACTTTGATGTCAAGTTGTTCGCTTCGCAAAACGAAACCGACGGCCACGCTCCCGCCGGCTTTGTGTCGATGGATTTCACCAAGACCGAAATGACCCTCAATTATTGGCTCCGTGACAATAACAACATTGAGCAAGCAAGCCAGAAACCCGCCTACTCGGTCTCCATCCCCTCTGCTTTTGACAAGCAATGGTGGTAGATTTTTTTTATCGCTTATTTATTTTTTAATCCGCACTCTTTCCACAAATAAAAAATTAAAACACGCCATTTTCTAAAAGACAGTGCTGATGTCTCCTTTTGGAATACTGTATGATACACAGGTGATCCACATGGTCTGTGCACTTTTTGAAACGCCAATTTGCGAAAGAAGACCACATTTCTCCTCTCCCTCTCTCAAAATGAATCAGACAAAAAAATGTTGATATCTATTTTTGTTTTTTTTTAATTGGGGGAAAATGACATGGTATTGTGTACAAAAGATAAAGAAAAAGCTACATTATGCAAAGTGGATAAAAGAAAAAAAAACAAAAAGGGGGGGACGTTCATTCGTAGGGCTTGAGTTCCTCGTCTTCCTTTTTCTGCGCCTGGATCTCCTGCTCCTTGTTCTTGCGCTCGACCTCTTGCTGCATCCAGAGCTTGACGTCCAAGCGCCAGAGAGACTTGTGGCCGTACCATCCGACTTTTTGCGTGCTGACGAGCTGGTAGCCGTGCTGCTTTTCGAGGATCTGGGCCATTTTGATCTGGAGCTCGTCGGTCTCGGCAAGGAGGTACTCGATGCCCTGTGAGTGCGCCCAAAACGCGACGCGCTTGAGCAGCGGCGTTGACAGGCCGTGGTTCTGGAACTCGGTCTTGATGGCAAGACGGCGGATGCTTGCCTCTTTTTCTTGGTGCGCGCGGTACAGCACGGTGGTGGTGTTTTCATCGTCATCCCCGGGTTTCTTGCCCAGGCCAATGGCATTGCGCACCTTTTCCGACACAGCAATAACGGCAAGGCGAGTATAGTCGTCGATCGTGGCCAAGACATACGCGATGCGTGGCCAATCGGCGTCGCGCACGGCGTCCGAGTCGCGTGCATTGCTGGGCAGACTCGAAAGGGTGTACGCGCTGCGCGACTTTGCGTATTTCACCTTTTTGATCACATCACGGTCGTGGTGATCGACACCAATGCAGCCCACGACATTGTCATCCACGGTCAACACCCAGAATTGGCCCTTGACCGACTCGTCACGCACGCGTTGGTCGCTGTTTTCGTCGTCGGACTGGACCCAGCCGCGGTAAAAGCCCTCAATGTCGCCCAGATCATTGTCGAGACCCTCCAAGACGCGCGCCGTCACATCAAACTTGTCCACGTACCAAAGCAGCACAGACAAAAGTCCACCCACAAGCACCACGGCCAGAGTGACGTAAAAGGCGACCAATGCCGTCATGGACCAGCCCAGCGACACATTGACCACCTGCAAACACAGCCCGATCACCGCACCGGCCAAGACGATAAAGACCAAAGGGATGACAGGCGACCCGGAAATAAGACGCAGCTTGACACCACGCGGCACCAGATTCAGGTACGTCGAATAGAACAAGTACAGAACAAACTTGCGATCCTTCTCCTCAAAGTAGGGCCGCATCTCCACGACAGCGTCCTTTTTCTCGCCTTGCGCGTCGGCAGCGGAGCCAGCAGTGGCATTGGCTTTCTTGTTGTCTTTGGACCTGGAGGCCATAGCTGTAAAAATAAAAATAAAAAATAAAACGAGAAAGGAGAACAAAAAAAAGAGAATAGAAGGGCAAAGACAAAAAAGAAGTGGCGATCAAAAAGGGCAAAAAAAAAAAAAAAGCTAAAACGGCGAAATTGGCCAATGGGAGCGTGCACGTGCCGTCCATTCGCAGCCAATGCACAAAAGAGCGGCGTCCCATCAAATGGGCATCAAAACGTGGCACGCTGATGGCGGCGATTCAGCCAGATGAATGGACAGACGGAATGGATGGCGTGTCGATGAACCAGTCGAGCTGCGTCGGACACTGTACGACGGGTGCCACGAGCGAGAGCCAGGTTTGGATATACACGTCAATAGTGCAAGGTTGTAGCGTGCGCAAAAGCGTCTGTGTGTCGCAAGGATGAATGTACCAAAAGGGCCGCCCAACCACCGGGTGATCTGCCTGCGTAATCGCCCCCTGGGCCTGGATTGGCGACCGCTGCGTCTCTTCTTGATACATATGCGGGACAACATGTGTGTAGATTTCATCCCAGCGAGAGCCGTCTACCATCTACCATCTAAAAAAAAAAAAATCAAATTTCCCCCCTTTTTTTGTTTTCATTCATGTTTTACCAGTGAAAAATGCGTCAAAATAAAGCACGGGCACCTGGTACGACGGCGAAAACACAATGTGGTAATCAATTGTCACGAGCAATGGCGGAGCCATTGGCGTTGATGCTTCGGCAGGGTCGTCGTGGTGCTCGCTTATCCACTCTTCCTCGCCTGTCTCGTGCTGCAGCCCCTGTATTTCTTGTTGCTCGTCTTGTTTGTGTGTAGTGAGGTGGTGCGTGCTTTGGAGGTACGTATAGCCTGTCTAAAAGGTGGGCAACGAGGGAAAAACAGGTCAAAAAGCGTGAAGAGTGTTATAAAACGGGCTCTCTCTTACTATGGGCGCTTCTTTTAAGACCCAGTCCACCTTGCCATGGCGTTCGTAAAATAGGTTGATCGCCTGGTCAAACAGAGAACGCGAAAGTGAGACCATAAAACCTGGAAAGAGAGAGTAAAAACAGGGAAAAGTGAAAAGGACACGTGTTCCAAATGTTGCATTTTTTCAAAAGGGATTTTCCACTCTGGAGCGGGGACAAAACCTGTCATTCTTTGATTTGTAGTAAGTGGTTCTGCACGTAAAAAGACAATTTTGCAAATTTCAGAGAAAATCCCCTCCAGCAAAAGGGATGACTTTTTTTTTCAACAAGCCTGGCAAATGGCATGCGTGATGATGATGACAGAAAAAAATCGCACGACAGCGAGATCAATTGCCATTTTTTAGCCATGGCCCTTCCGCCATCAGTGAGTGCTGGACTCGTAGCTTTCAAATGCGCTCTCCCTCGCCTCTGCAAGTTGATTGTAAAGGAAAAAAAAAAAAAAAAAAAAAAAAAAGATCACTTTGCGCACTTTGCGCACTTTGAGCACTTTGGGGCACTCTGGGCACTTTGATTGCGGGGCGGACACAAGGCGGAGCCTACCCCGGCTTTCCCTTCCCCCCTTTTTTCGCTAACGTTCTTGCTTCTAGCTACCATGACCACCATGAGGCCCGAAGTGCGCGCGCTTTACAAGCAGGTAAAAGGGCCAATTGTTATGAAATGCGGAAACTTATGCGCGCACGTTCTCTAGTTGAGCTATCTTGGCCGAGAATACCCCCTAGGTTACAACGAGTTCTTCCGTCCGCGCTTAAAGGCGGCCTTTATGAAAAAAAAGGACTTGACGAGCGACCAAGATATTCAACAAGCCGTGGCGCTCGGTGAATACGTGTGCAAAGGCAAGCATAAGCGCGCCGAAATGCGCGTGAAAGACTGACATGGTTTTTTTTTCGTGGTTGTAGAACTTGAAATGCTCTATTATTTGCGAAAATATCGCACCATGCGTCGACGATATGTCAATTGAAGTGAAAACAACGTGCTGTTGCCCAAAGGTGGCGGTCTGGGTTGCACAATTCTTGTACGCCCTCAATCAATCTCCACTTTTTTTTTTTTGGTTGACATCACCTCCTTTTTTTTTTGTGTTCTTCCTTTTTTTTTTTCTTTTCTTCTACTTTTCTCTCCCCCTTTACCCCCTTCCCCTTTTTGCAATAAACCATGACGTTTCATGTTGTTGATGCCGGATCTGATCCATGGCAATCGCCACACACGGCCGATGATCCCGCGCACTTTTGGAAGGCAAGGATGTTGCTTTTTCGAGGGACGCGTGCGCTGACCCTCACCCCACTTTTTTTTTTTTCCTGAAACAATAGAAACCGAAGCTTAAAGCATTCACGAGCCTCTTTCGACGTCTGACCAAGCAAGATGCAGCTGCATCGCATGCTCCAATGCCCAGCAGCAGTCTTCCAAACCCAATCATCACGTCACCCACAAGCACACAAGGCGCGACAATGACGACAAGCACCACGGCAACGAGCCAGCCAAGTATTTCAGACTCGGACAGCCATCATTCGACGGTGACACCGTCCACGACGACAACGACCATGGCCGAAGACCTGGAGGACCATCAGCTTGCGCATCGTCTCAGTCGTGGTGGATATCAGAGCGCAGGCGGCTTGTCGATCAATCTTTCTCTGCTGGAGCAGCAATTGGACATGGTCCACGTGTCGCCAGTCGCCGTGGTCGATCCCAAAAAGGCGCGAGCCACCGCTGAAGAGATCTTGAACGGCCGCATGCCCATCACCACTTCCAATTCCACGCCTGCACCTCGCCCATCGTCTACACTCATTCCCTTTGACAAGGACCTCTGGCAGCAATCAACAAACCTTACCCTCGACGATCCCCGCGCATCCGATCAATGGTCCAGACCGGCGCAGCTGTCTTTGGAGGCAAAGGAAGCCGCTAATCGTTTATGGCATGGCACTGACAGCGATGCCGACGACGAAAAACCGGCGGCACATTGGCTCGGTCTTCCGTGCGTGCACTTTTTTTTTCTTTTTTTTTCTTTGAAAACGTGACGCGACTCATCTATTTTTTTATCCTTGTCTAGTGAGAATAAGGAGACACTTGTGTGCTACATGGATCTATTTGCATTGAAAGAGATGGCATTGGAAGAGGCTTTCAGGTAAAAAAAAAAAACAAAAAATTAAAAAAAAAAGAGGGAGATGCCATGTTCAATTATTGACCTGTTTAATAATGGGCAATGCCTTTTTTAGATTGCTGTGCAGCAAACTCTATTTCAAGGCCGAGGCTCAACAAATCGATCGTATCCTAGTGGCGTTTGCCCATCGCTACTTTGATTGCAATCCTCGGTCCAGATTTTGTTCACCTGGTAAAAAAAATCTCACTTTTTATGACGCAATTGGATCCCTGACAAACTTTTTTTTTCTCCCCAAAGATGTGGTGCACACCGTGATCTACTCGTTGCTGCTGCTCAACACGGACCTGCACGTTGCACAGGGCTGCCATCATCGCATGACGCGCACAGAATTCGTAGACAACACCATGCACACGATACGCGCGCAAATGAAAAAACACAAGGACGTTGACTATCCTGACAAGTTTGAGATTGTCATGGAATCATATCTCAAGGTACAAAAAAAAAAAAAAAAAAAAAAAAAAAAATTTGACTCAAATTTCATTTTTTTTTTTTTTTTTTTACCAGGCATTGTACTCGTCGATCAAGCAACGGCAGGTGCTTCAGCCTGGACAAAAGGAAAAGGCGTCAACATCCGGCGTGGTTGGGGCGCTCAAGCGACAGACGAGTTTAAAGCGTGGCGTTGGGTCGTTGATGCGGCGACACGGCAATCAGACACAATCGACGCTCAATTTGTCGATGACCACGACAACGATCACTGAACAACAGCCGACAAACGCGTCTGCCACGACAGTGGCGTCGTCGGTGTCCACAATCACGTCGCCGCTCGCGGATCCGCAGCAGGTGCAACAGCATCTCGCATCATCGTCTCGGTCGCCGTCACCGCGGCCATTCACACGCTCGCGGTCCTTGTCGCTGCGCCAGGCAACCACCAACAAGACGGTCACGCGCAATTATGCGCTGCAGCGCTCGCCATCCTTGACACAACGTGTCCCCTTTTACCAACACACCAGTGTTTCCGCAACGGGCCATTTCCTCATGGACGTGCCCTATGCCAAGGAGGCCATTGTGCATTGCAAGCATCTCCTGCACTCCACCAACGTCCGCGCACGCTCAAGGCATTGGACAAAGCATATCATGGTCGTGGATCAGGACGGATTGCGTCTCTACCAATTCGATGCCTTGGACGACCCCAATGACTCCTCATCCCATTCGCATTTCCATGGCCCGCTCTCCAACTTTGACCCTTCCTGGAACGTAAGCAATACAATCATCAAAAAAAAGAGACAATGTATGCTGATTTGGACTCTTTTGCTTTTTTGCCTTTTTCATGGAATTTTTCATGAATTTTTAGGATCGTCTGATGCTGACGCTGCCATTGAATCATACCCTCGCGAATTTGCTTCCGCCCCCGGGCTACAGCAAGGCGCGACCTCATGTGTTTGCGCTCCAATTGGCGGACGGCGGCGTGTATCTCTTCCAGGCGACGAGCCAGGATGACGTGCTTAGCTGGGTGGCCACGTGCAACTATTGGGCCGCGCGCACAAGCAAGTTGCCATTGCAGGGAGGCGTGACAAACATGGAATATGGATGGGGCGATTGTCTCGACGCGTCACAAAACAACGAAAACGACGAAAACGACAATGGACCCTATTTGTACGAGTGGCAGCCGCCAGCGACGCCCATGGCTGCCAGCATGGACGACGAGCCGCACCAGTTCATGCTGCTCAAGGCGTATCTGCATGAATTGAACAACGCGGCAGACGCCCATCGCGACATAAAGGCCAAAATGCTCGCACGATTTCCACACGGCGACATCCACAAGCGCGCCATGTCCAATTGGGACCTGCGTTCGTCGTACTTGCTCGGCGAGATCATAAAGTACCAGCATTATTGCGACGCGCTCGAATCCACCACACCAGAATCATCGTCAAACATTCTAGGCATCAACATTGAAAACCAACAGCTTGACATGATCAAGGAAATGGAGACAGTCCTGACCGTCTAAGCAATTCCTCCCTGTTAAAAATGATTCATTTGTTACCCACACCTTTTCTTTGGCCTTTTTTTTTTGTTTTGTACATGTTTACCCACTTACATCGCTTAATTCGTTATTTAAAATAATAAATCTCTCTTATTACACCTTCAAGCTGCACTACATGGGTGCTGTGTCATTCGTTTACGCGACACATGTGCCATTGTCACCATTGAATGCGCCTATTTTTGATTTTGTATGTTCGGCTAAAGACCATCTCAACGAAAAGTGCCTATATCTCCAAGAAGCACACATCAACTAAAAGAGCATGGCTCAATGCAAAAGTGGATATAGTTGATCAATAAAAAGAGTGATTTTTGGCACGTTTGACATGTTTTCAAAATCATAGACATTTTTCGACGCGTCAAAAAGCGCGTCGAACGTCGAGTTACACGTGCCTGTTCCTAATCAATCCATGCCTCTGGCCGTCACTCTTGCTAATGGACGCGTCAGCGACGCTCTCTGAGCGCGTTTTTCCTGTGCAATTCGCGGTTAAAGTCTAAACTTCAATCACCCATTGCTCAGCAGCCATCAGATCAACATCAATCTTTTAAGCAAATTTTCATGGTGTTTCCGTGAGCCGCTTCTTGTGGAGAGAGTTGACCTGATTTTGACGACCTTTTTTTCGATTTTGGTTTGTGGGTGTTCCTCAGCCAAAGCTTTAATTCGCACATGGTGCGCACCTAAATGACTCTTTTGAAAGCAAAAGAGGGGCTCCACTCAGACTCTTTTGCTTGCTTCTTTCCTGTGAGGACGTGCTTCGCGACTCCAAAGTGCTTAGTTCATGAAATTCAATTGACAGACTGCCAAAAATAACCTTTTTACCAACTTCTTGCAGAAATGTTGTCCAATCGGTCCCAAATTTGTGTCAGCAGATGCTTGGCACAAACATCCTACGTCTTGGAAAGTATATCTCCAATCGGGCAAGTGGATGCGTAATATACACGCCGTGACGGGTCCCCCAAATACCCCTTCATGAGCAAAATCCTCTAAAAAGCTATCTAATCTATGATGTGTAATTAAGATTGCACTTCGTTTTGAGGTCTTGTTTTCACGTTAAAGCACGTTCCCGGCGAGCAACACGTGTCACGAGACACAAGCGCGTTCTTTTTTTGCTTGGTTTTATTCAGGGCTGGCAGGAAAGGCACAATTGGATGGTCCGCCCAGGCGTGTCAAACCCTTGCTTGATTTTTTTTAAGAGGCCCAGCCACCATACTCCGCCTAACGTTAAGGCGCGCAGCGCGCACAGACAATTTGGAGTCTTCTTTTCTTTCTTTTAGCTTTTCTTCTTTTTATTTTCTAGTTGTGCGTTGTCAGACTATGTTTCTTGCCCGATCCTATTCTTTTCGGCCTGTTCATCTCGCTTCCGTGCGCTATCACTATACCCGGTCGGCGCTGCGACGGCTGAAAAAGGCCGAGCTCGTGGCTTTGGCTGTTGATCGGCAGTTGGCGACCAGTGGCACCAAGAGCGATCTTATTGACCGGCTGCTCGTGCCGGAAAAGCAAGACACCACCACGCCTGAATCGGCCGCATCACATTCAATGGCATCGTCTTCATCGCCAGCGATCATTCAATTGAATTTTTCAGCACCTACAAAGGCGACCGAGCCATCGACCGCGCCAATGGCATCGTCACAGGCCGCGGACACACTCTCGCCCTCGACCAATTCCTCCAAATCGACTGCGCCGGCGGTGACAAACACGTCTCCAGCGACGTCCAAGAAGCCAGACGACGACGACGACAATGACATTGATTTTGACGCGCAATGGGTTGAAGCGTTTGATCTCAAGGTGCATAATCGCGGATCGACAAGCAACAGCAATAGCAGCAGTAGCAGCAATGGGCGGCGCAGTGGCGGCGATGCGATCGCGAACCTGCGGCGGCAGCGACAGCGGTTGCAGGTGCAGCACGAGCGCGTGTCGCCCAGCAACAATGCAGCGGTGATGCATGAAGAAAACACACCGCCTACCATGACACCATCCATTATTGCACCGCCTCACAGACCCACAGACCATCACAATATCACCAAACATGTCGACGATCCGGAAATCAATGCCGATTGGGTCAAAGCCCTTGATCGACGCGTCCTGCGCCCATCTTCCTCCTACACAGATCGTGTCAAACGCCCAAATCGTACGATCCCGGCCTCAGCTACCCTCAACACTACCCCTGAACCCACCACTGTGTCCAATTCACAAGGTCCATCGTCAGACAGCGTGTCCACGCGCGACAAGATCATCAATTGGTCCCTTGGCATCTCCATGTCCTATTGGTATATCATGGGCGAAGAAGGAATCCGCTCCCTTTTATCATGAGCAGGTCTCTCTTTTTTTTTTTTTTTTTTTTGTTTTTCGCTGCATCTCCCCACCTTTTTCATAGACCAATTGGGCCACAAATTGACAATTAAAAAACATGCATTGCATCATTGTTTATTCACAAGGAAGAAAAAAAAGGGGAATAAAGAGCAAAGGACAAGGAGAAATGGGATAAGAACATGCTGACAATAAATAGGATGATATAAAGGGGAGGGGGGACAGGGGAAATGGTGTAAACTGTGAAGAGTTAAAAAAAAATGAGACGGGAAGACACGTGTCGCTTAGAGTTAAAAAAAAATGAGCCGGGAAGACACGTTTCGCTTTTTTTCTTTTTTTTTTTTTTCTATGATTGTTCATCTAGCGAAGGCGCATCGACAAAGTCGACAATGTCTCTGATGAGAGATTTGCGCATCCTGTTGATGCCAAACTTGTTGGGCATGAGGGCCGTGACACAATGCGCGTGGTTGAGCTTTTTGTAAAGGCGCATTCGAATGTCGACCTGATCGCGGCGTGCCGGCGGCAGCGCCTGGCCAAGCATGTTGTACATGTCGGTCGACTGCAAGAGCGGCACCGTGGTATCTTTTTCGCCATGCACAAACAGGATCCTTGGCGCCATATCGAGCAGATCTTCCGATCGCGCAAATAGATCGGCATGCATCTTGACCAACTCCAGCGGCGACTCGCGCCGAAAGCCTTCCACTGATGACCCCATGGCGCGACCCATGGCCGAAATCTTTTCCACACCACGCGCCGCTTCGTGCTGATAATGCGTTTCGATATTGTATACGCCCGCAAATCTACCGTCGCAAACCAAAAAAAAAAAAAAAAATGAGCAAATTCTCGTCCATTTTTTTTTTTTTTTACGAATCCACGCTTACAAGAGCAGTCCCTCGACTTGGGGCAGGTACGTGTCATTGTCCAAATTGTCCTTGTTTGTCCCCTTTTTTAAGGATTCGTTGCTTGCCTTTTTGAGCACATCTGACAAGACGACTTGGCAAGCGAGATGCGCACCCGCGCTATGGCCCTTTTTGATCAAAAGCAGGCAAATGAGCACATCGTTCGCTGGCAAAAATCGAGCAATAGGGTCTCCATTTTTTTTCCTTTTTTTTTTTTTTTTTTTTTACCATGACGTAAACCATATCGACATCGACGCCAATGTCCTCGGCATGGTCCACGGTCCACTTAATCGCGGCACGCACGTCTTGGTACATGGCATCGACCTTGACGTTGGGGTATTTTCTGTAGTCGGGAATGACAACGACATAGCCAAGCTCGCGAAGCGTATTGCCCAATGGCGTGTAGATCAATTTCTGTCCTGACGACCACGATCCGCCGTAGATAAACACAATCGCAGGCCGCTTTTTGCGGCCCTCGGCACCGGCGCTTTGATCCTGAGGATGATACACGTCTAATCGACACTCTTTTGACGCATCCGAATACACAATGTCGCGTCTAAAACGAGAAAATTGCGATGAGACGCGAAACCTTTTTTTTCTTTTTTTTATATTACGTGACAATGCGTCGAAAGTCGTCGGTGCCCACTTGCCAATAGCGCCAATACAGATACGTGACCACCATTGGCAAATCAAGGACCCAGCCCAGTAAATGATTGAGCACAATGATATTAATCTTTAGCACGCGCGTCGGGTTATAAGGAAGGTTGAAATTGGCGTCCGTCTGCGCGTGCAACAGGTACATGATCCATGCGAGCATATAAAAAGTGACTAGAAAAACAGTTGAGAGACACGAAAAAAAAAAGCAAAACAAAAGACTTACACACGAGAAACACGAGCAAAGGCAGGCAAAGCACAGCACACACCGCTAGTGCCGGTAGACAAAACAGCGATATAGACAGAAACAAGGTTCGAGACTCAAACCATGCCATGGCAGTGTTGTATGAAAAAAAGGAAAGAAGAAATTTATAAAAAAAAAAAAAAGGGAGGGAGGACGGGGCATTTGCATTTTGAAACGGATTGTTCTCGTGTTTCATCCCCAATTGCCCAAATTTCTACATTCATTTGGGCATTGCCTTTTTGGAATTCATCTAAGAATTGCGGCAACCACCTTTTCTTCGCGGTTTCTCTTTATTTCTTTTTTTCTTTCTCTTTTTTAAAAAAATGTTTAAAAAACCCCTGGGCGCCCTAAAATCCTTTAGCCCTTTGCGGTCGTCCGATCGCCGCCGTTTCCAGGCCGAGATCTACGATGCGTACCCTGCGCTCAAGGTGCTCAAGGAGCAGGAACGAGATCAAGAGCAAGCCGCGGCCAACAGTGACGAAAAAGGCGAAAAAGACGAAAAAGACGCCACCGCGCCCACGTCCGCGGCCGTCGTCGCGCCGCCCACTCTTTTCCCTGACACGCTCAAGGCTGCCAAATTCGTCTCGCACTGCGAAAATCCTGGCACCATGTATGTTGACAATTCAAACCCACTTTGGTTCAAAACACTCGACGGCCCGCCCGTGCCTTCAGTCTACACGCTCTGGCAATATCCGACCATGCTGCCCACACTCTATACCTGGGGCCCAGTCGTTCAAAAACTCATTGAAGGCGCAGGTATAAATGGCAATGGGGTGAAAAAAGCGCGTCGAATTTCGTCTCATTTCTCTCTCTCTTTTTTTTTTTTTTTTTGTTTTTTCGTCTCAGACCTTATGATCCCGGGCCTTGTGGGCGCGGTGCCTCCCAATCTGCAGCCTGGCGATCTCGTTGCCATCACGATCCGTGGCTACGGGTACCCGCTGGCCATTGGCACCATGGCGCTGCCCAGTGCAGAGATCAAGGTGCGTAGCGGCATGAAGGGCAAGGCTGTGTACCTGCTGCACGTGTTCCAAGATCATCTATGGGCCATGGGCAACAAGAGCGAGCCGCCAGCCATCACGGCACTCGACGATGACAAAGAGGGTGGCGAGACTGACGACGAAAAACACGAAAATGCTCAGCAACAGCCATCTGAAACGACATCAGCGACACCCACTCCGCCTGCGCCAGTCGCAGACGCACCTGCCGCAGCCAATGATACCAACAAAAGATCCTACACAGTTCAAGGTAGGACCAAAAAAGCAAAAAAAAAAAACAAAAAAAAAAAACGCGCGATTTCGCGGTAAAAAACGAGCATTAACGCGCCCGATTTCGTGCACACAACAACAGAGGTTGACGAGATCCTGAAAGAGGCATTGATTCAGGGCTTGCTTTACAAGTTGACGCGCGAACGTGCCACCACCGTGCTGCCCATTTCTACATCGTCGCTGTACACATCGTATCTGCTGCCATGCCGCCCGCGTGGCATCGACCCCGACGTCGACATCAAAAAATCGAGCTGGAAAAAGGTGCAAAAGTTCACAAAGGCAATGGAGAAACTCGGCATTCTCAAAGTCAAAGAGCAACGCGGCGAAAGTAACGTCACAACCGTCAATTGGACGCATCCAAGGTAAAAAAAAAAAAAAAAAAAAGAGTTGAAAATCAAATGAAAAACCAGTCTCATCTCTTTTGTTTATTTCAAGTCTGCAAGGCGTCAGCCCTTACAAGTATATCAAAACGCAGACGCCCGAGGATACGGGTGCAAACAACGCAGAGCAGCACTCCTCGACTGCCAATGGCACCGCATCATCTCCAGCAGGCACATCGGCAGCAGCAGCAGGAGCAGCAACCGCGCCAATTCAAATTACAGATATGTACAAGGCGCATCAGGCAGGTACACGTGCGCTGTTTGATGCGGTTAAAAAGGACACGGGCGCGTATTACACGGCCCAACAGGTGCGCGACGTCGCATTGGCGTACATCCAGCAGGAAGACCTCGTCAATCCATCGAATCGCAAGATGATCAAGATTGACGCCGTCCTGACTGACGCTATTATGTCCAAAGACGAGTATCAGACCGTGCATCAATTGGGTCGTGATCAAATCGTGCAAAGGTAAGACCCCCCATTCATGACCAATTCGTCCGGCAAATCATTCATTTCTTTTTGTGTAAACCAAGATTGGTCGCCAAGCTGCAGCCTTTCCACATGGTCACCTTGGGGAACAAGGAGCCATTGATTAAAAAGGGCACTCCCAAGCCCGTCGAGATCACGCAAGAAACGCGCCAGGGCAGAAAGACCATGACCAAGGTCACCGGCATGGAATCTTTTGGCATGGACATTGACGAACTATGCAAAGAGCTAACAAAGCTCTGCGCCAGCAGCGCAACCTGTAAGTTTTTTTTTTTTTTTTTTGGCTCTCGCTCGGCCATTGACTCATCCTGTTGCAATTGATTCTAGCCAATGCCATTGCCGGCACGAGCCCCAAGGCACCGCTGTACGAGGTCCTCGTCCAAGGTCCTCAGATCAAGCACGTATCGGAGCTGCTGCTGCGCAAGGGCGTGCCAAAAAAGTTTATTATGGTCCATGATAAAACGGCGAAAAAAAAGGGCAAGAAATAAGCTTCTCTTTGTTCTTGTAACAGTTTATTATGGTCCATGATAAAACGGCGAAAAAAAAAGGGCAAGAAATAAGCTTCTCTTTGTTCTTGTAACATCATCAATAAATCCGTCTTCTGAGCCTCAGAATGGGATCAAAAATGCCCAACACGATTTAATGATCAATCACGGGTCCTACGAGCCAGGAACTTGTGGCATATGATAACGAAATGTGCAGAATCTTACTCCCTTTTGCAAGGCACGTCCTTCGGACTTTGTTCATCGGGTCCTATATTTGAGCTAGAGGATGCTGACCACAAAAAGCCTACGATGTCATGTTTTTTCAGAGATCAGATCACTCAGTCCTGAGAAATGCAATTTTCATAAAGTCCCATCTGGTCCCAAATTTGGACCAGTTAATGATAAATCCAGTTCTCCAATGGTGTTAATTTTTTTTTTTTGCTAATCGGATCAATCATTCAGTTTTGAGAAACCTCTAGATTCGTGTTCGCTACATAGTGAAAAAAACCAGAGCGAGAGCCAAACAATATTTTACGCGTTCCTCCCGACGAGACAAATCATCTGGCTCCAATTTTAGTGCTTAATCAGGCCGTTGACGAGAAAATCAATGGTAGTTCTCCAGAAATCCACAATTTCGATTCTGGCGCGTTAAAATCTGATTTGATTACGCTGAAAACTAACAAATGAAATAAAACGTGCGCGGCGGACATTTTGTTCCTGCCCGGCAAAGCCGATGCGTAATCTTTGTACACCTGCGATGATGCCGGATTTAAAATTTCAACTCCAATTTTCTTGGGAAGAAACAAGGCAACCCTCGACAAGCTTGCCTAGACAAACGATGCAGAGTGTTATTCACTGCCAAATGAGATCAGTTTTACTGGCGTGCGACCAAAACTGGTTGAGAATTCAAGTTTCTAAAATTTGACATTGATCGCCATCAAGTCAACTCCCGAATTTTATTGCAGAATGCAGTTGATTTCTTACCTATAAAGAGGGGGTCAAAGATCTAATGACATGACTCTCAAAGCGCTGATGTGTACAGTAGGTTGCCAAACGGATTTGGATTTTCTGTCCGGGAATGAACCTCTCAAACGGGGGACCCTCCAGATGCATTTTGACTTGACCAACTTTTTTTTTTCCAAGATTCGAAAAAAATCATTTCACACCAAGGATTCGTCGCAATGCCACAAATTTTTTCACCTACCGGTATAAGATTCAGCTTTTTTATTTTCAGAACAAGTAAAACGCCGACATCAACCAGCTGGTTCGGCGAGAAACTTAACACTGCTGAAAATTTGCTTGGCTGTACTGGATTTGTCCCATCAATTGGCGTGAATCAGGTTTTATTTCACGCGCACAATAAAATGGTTGGCGTGCCAAGCATTTTAAGCACGCGCCAAGTAGATTTGAGATGCACGCAGATTAGAAGTGTGGCACGCGCAGATTGGTGGTGTGGGGCACGCAGAATGCCTGGACAATTACAAACCTGATTCACGCCAATTGATTGGACAGTAGCGTGTCGGCCACGCGTTTCCTCGGCATTTCTCGCGTCTTTGGTGACGGTCAATGTGCGAACTTAATTTGGAATCTCAAACGCGTTTCCTCGTCGAGATACGGTATGGCGCGTTTTAACCTACTAGCATACGGTAATTTTGGTGTCAGCTTTTTTGCAATGACACATCGTTTTCACGTTTCTTTAGAATAATTTGTGTCTCTGGTGGTGTTTCATGTGTGGTTTTAATTTAAAGTCTATGACGTGCATCCTCGTCGAGAAAAGGTGGGGGTTGCCCAATAAGTCATTTTTTTCTATACTCAGTCAACTAGCTTTTTTTATTATTTATTTAACTGATATTTGTATTGCGCGACATAGCAGTGAAGTACTGTCTAAAATTATTCTCACAATTCGAAATAATATCTACTAAGCATTGCTGATCGATCAAGTTCAATGCGTTGTTGAACCGCATAGTGGTACTGGAATCACCTGCTTTGCGGTCAACCTTTGATAACATCACCTTCCAAAACTGCTTGCATGGGTCCAATTCACAATCGATGCGTGGAAATCGCATGTATTTGAAGTGTCTCATAAGTGCATATTGGCGAATAAGCGCATCTTTGTCCAAAGGCAGATTGTTGACGATGACAAAGCAGCCGCGGTAATTTTGCTCCAATTGATCAAGCGTGTCACGTATGAACATGTAATATTGGTCGTCATGGCAATCTTGGTGCTGGGGAACTTGTAGTCTGAAATTGGCGACACCTACAGAACAAATTGCAACCATGGCCTTTCGCGTCTGCTGAGGAATTTTTGGATGAGTGACAGGCGTGTCGTAAGGAACATGCGAGTTGAACAAGTCGAATGTCATTTCGTCAAAAAAGATGCAGTTCCGCAGGTAGTCTAGATCCGGTTGTGCCCAGCCAACAAGAAAATCTTCTCGTTCAATGGCTTCATCGTAATCAGCAGGCAGAGGAACAGGACGCAATGACAAGGTGATTGAAAAGTTGCTCTTAATACAAGAGCTAATGGCGGATTTGCTGACCTTGAGGTTCTCGAATTGCCCACAGAGATCCTTGTGGATGTCGACAATCGTCAGGGTCGTGTTGTTGCCATCAATTCTTTCTTGAATGAACGCTTTGTGTTCATCACAAATTTGGTTCTTTTTTGTCTTGTTTGTCTTGTTAGCCACGAGGTTGCGATTATTAAATTGTTTAAACCATTCTTGAGCAATACGAGGTGATACACCAAATTTCTTTGCTGCAGTACGTCCGCTGGCACGAGCTTCCAGCATGTAATTGACTACCTCATTCTTTTTCTCAATAGAGTACTGTAGTATGTCTTAGGCATTCTAATGTATACAGTAGCTTTGTGTGATAAAACTAGTTTGCGAAAAAAAATTGTTGGCCCTGTAAATATGTGCTCGCGCTCCATGTCAATTGTGTCAGTATTCAAGGAGCGCTGTGCAACAATGTATCAAAATGCGACTTAATTCAATGGGACCGCGCAACAAAAAAGAAAATTTCGACAACATTTAGTATGTGCGTGCCACAAAAAAAAAAAAA
>KV441897.1:86005-108661 GCA_001650995.1 Gongronella sp. w5 | reverse complement strand
GTGACGACTTTTTCTTTTCCCTCGTTTTTTTTTTACTAGCCTTTGACCTGTTTGCATTACAGTATTGATCACCTTTTTTGTAGCTTGCATGCATGCACAGGTATGGCGGCCCTACCGGTACAAGAGAGGTACAGTACGTACGATCGGAGGACGATCACAATGGAGGTCGATGCACTTGGCACGCACACACTAAAAAAAAAGAGAGAAGAGAGAAAGAGGACGACAGAGAAGAGTCCAAATGCAATACAAAGACGGGCACTGTTGTACCTGCCTTTCGTTCAAGCATGCCTGCACTCTGTCGCCGCCATACAGTACTGTACCTGTGCATGCATGCAAGCTACAAAGGTGATCAATAATGCAAACAGGTCAAAGGCTAGTAAGAAAAAAGACAAGGGAAAAAAGAAAAAGGCACGTCCCTGAGGCGGAGAAAACGAATTGCCCAATTCATACTAAACATCGAAAAATTGTAGGTACGCCTTTTTTAGTCGCGTTTTTGGCCGTTTTTGCTGGCCGTTTTTGGCCACTTTTTCTTGTCGCTCGTCGTGCCCTATGCAAAGTCTTACACGTCGTGTTCAAATACTGTAACAGCCAGGAACACAAAAACACCGCCCCAAAAAAATTAAGGATACGCCCAAAAAAAGGCTGCGATACGTAGCGCTTTATTGCGAAGTCAATTGCAAATACAGCTCCGGATCCTCAATTCGAATCAAATCAATGGGCGCCTGGCAGTGAAACGCACGCGCGTACTTGATCACGGTTTCACGGTCGTCTTGCTCTTAATTCCAAGCTGGACGGCCAATGCACGCGCGGATGGTCGCTTTTCTTTGGGCGCCATTACGTACTTCTTGAAGATTTGTAGCTTGGCATCCGAACTCAACGGTTTCCGACCACGTGTCGGAAGTGGACCCAGCCGTTTGTTAAGAGTTGGACTAGCAGTAGCCACAAGTGCCATATAAAAGTGCCCATATTCGTGGTAGTGGCCAACATACCGGTATTGTATCCATAGGAGGGGCCACCATATCCGTAGAAGAGACCGTCATGTCCTTGGTGGTGATCAGTCTTTCCGCGGATAGCGCCAGGTTCGGGGAAAGGACCGGCGTATCCGTGAAACGGGTCATACAGTATTCGTGGTAGTGGCCAACATACTGTATCCATAGGGGGGCCACCATATCCGTAGAGGAGACCGTCATACTGTATCCTTGGTGGTGATCAGTCTCTCCGTGGATTGCGCCGGGATCGGGGAAAGGGCCGGCGTATCCGTGAAACGGGTCATACAGTATTCGTGGTAGTGGCCAACATACTGTATCCATAGGGGGGCCACCATATCCGTAGAGGAGACCGTCATACTGTATCCTTGGTGGTGATCAGTCTCTCCGTGGATTGCGCCGGGATCGGGGAAAGGGCCGGCGTATCCGTGAAACGGGTCATACAGTATTCGTGGTAGTGGCCAACATACTGTATCCATAGAGGGATATTCAGAATTAAAACAAACACAACCACCCAACCTTTTCCTCCATAAACGAAGTGTTGGATCTTTATGCATAACCAACGGGATGCTTACTTGTTTAATCTATTAAGATTAGAAACATGATAATGTTTTCAAAATAAACATGGATATATGATTCAAACATCGAACAATTTAATGAATATGAACATCCCTCTAATGGATTATTAATTGATATTGTTGTTTTTCTTAGCGTATTTAAGCCATCCATCAAAATTCCATATTTCTTTTATGGAAACATAACCTTTTCTTAAGCACCATGATTTAAAATATGTTTTTCTAATCAATTCTATATCATTAATGTTTGACTTAATAGTTAGATTTACAGTGACGGACAAAAGTGTTACAATGTTTTGCAATTTTGGACAAATTTCACTATTGCTCGCGATTGGCTTGTTCCAGTCAAAAATGAATTAGATTTTCAGATTCCTCGTTTGATTAGCTTTCGAATGATGTATTAAAAGTCCGATTTAAATGCAGCCAATATTTCAATAGACGCTTCCAAAATCGGCATGATCATTGTAACACTTTTGTCCCTGTTGCAAAATCATCTATGAATTGACTTTAATAGTCGATCCAAAGGCCTTTATTTTTCAGGACAGCATCTACACGTGCAGGCATGGATTCTATATGTCTACGGACGGTGTCAGTATCGATTTTATACCATGTTTCATGCACGCGGTCCCAAAGTTCACTCATGCTCCTTGGCGGCGCATCGTAACCGTGAAACAGCCTTTGCTTCAACAAATTCCACATGTTTTCAATTGGATTAAGGTCCGGAGAGTTGGGAGGCCATTCCATAACGTCATAGACTTGCTCGTTGAGGTAATTCATCACCAATTTTGACTTGTGCTTGGGGTCATTGTCTTGCATGAACACAGTCTTCGAGTTGTTAAGGCCAAAAAATTCCAACGTGTCGGTCAAGTCGGACTTTAAAATATGCAAATAGTCTTCCTTGTCCATCCTGCCGGTGATTTCAGTCACGTAGCCAACGCCTTCCCACGTGATACAGCTCCAAATCATCAAATTGCCACCGCCATGCTTGATCACCTGTCGAACGTGGTCACGTGTCAGTTGCTCATCAGGCCGCTTCCACGCCCAGGAACGGCCGTCGGACCCAAAGCGATTGATTTTGGTTTCGTCTGACCACACTACGCGTTTCCAGTCGTCCATTGTCCAGAATTGATGCGCTTTAGCCCATTCCAAGCGCAAACGCTGGTGTCTCGCGGTGAGCAGCGGCTTCTTAGGCTTCTCAATAGCGACCAGACCACGCTCACGGAGCACCCTTTGAAAATCTAATTCATTTTTGACTGGAACAAGCCAATCGCGAGCAATAGTGAAATTTGTCCAAAATTGCAAAACATTGTAACACTTTTGTCCGTCACTGTATATGTACAGTATATTATTATTATCACCTATGTCAAGAAATGGACCGCTATATAATATTTCGTTAATGTTTTTTATATTTTTTGCCCATTCAATAATTTTTTGTTTTAAAATATCTAAAGATTTATCTTTAACATCTTTTTTTTTAGGATCTAAAGTTAAAACAATAGCATAATAATAATTTTTTAAAATGTCTTTTTCTTTTTTATCACTCATATTTTTATAGATACTGTATATTTTTCAATTTTCTAAATTTTTAAAGATAAATCTTCTTAGGATAAATCTTCTAGAGGGATATTCAGAATTAAAACAAACACAACCACCCAACCTTTTCCTCCATAAACGAAGTGTTGGATCTTTATGCATAACCAACGGGATGCTTACTTGTTTAATCTATTAAGATTAGAAACATGATAATGTTTTCAAAATAAACATGGATATATGATTCAAACATCGAACAATTTAATGAATATGAACATCCCTCATAGGGGGGCCACCATATCCGTAGAGGAGACCGTCATATCCTTGGTGGTGGTCAGTCTCTCCGTGGATTGCGCCGGGTTCGGGGAAAGGGCCGGCGTATCCGTGAAACGGGTCATACTGTAGTCGTCCGTTCGCGTCTCCACCGTGGTTTCGCCTTTGTACGGTACATCCACCTTGGTGCTCGTACACACTTTTGGCTTGCGCAGCTTATCATAAGGCACACAACGCCCAACTCGCAAATTGCACCCAAAATCATCGTTATACTGTATTACAGTATTCACTCCTTTTTGAGTAGGGATGATTGCCTTGCCCGGGGTGCTCTTCTTGGACCATCCAAACCCACGACGCAAATGCATATTGAATCCCGCTTCGTCCACGAGCACGCATCATGTTGACAGGTAGTCGAAGTTTGGCAGGGTCTTCCGCTCTATCATCGCGTCATACTGTAATAAGTTCATAACGGAGAGCTCAGGCGAGCGAATAGCTAGAAAGGGAGGTAGAGTACTGTATATGCACCGGTAGCCGCAGCGGCGGTCGTCGGTGATCAACTACTCTTCAATTCGTCTATTATGTCCATGATACGATTGAGGAAGGTGATGTAATGGTGCGTGCACGTTCCTCCTTTGCCTTGCATCTTTGTCGTGTCACTGCCAGTTTTCTTTTTTCTTGCCCAGCGTTTATTTTTTTCGGCTGGCTTGCAAATGAATGCTAACTTTCACGACACCGGAGGACCGGATGAGCATACTGTATTTGTCCTCTTTTTCCCGGGTTGCTTTCTTTTTTTAAAGCGGGGGTTGGCTCAAATTTACTACCCTCGTCGTTGTCACTCTTTCCGTCGTCGATGTTGTACTCGTCGTCTTGCTCGTCGCGCCCTTCGCGAACGCAGAGCAAGAAAGCTGCCAACTGGGATTTTCCACCACAGAAATCGGCTCGATATCATCATACTGTAATTACAGGAAGCTGTAAGGTCAATCACCTCTATGTCAGAGTCAGAGTCAAAAGAAGTAGTCATGTTGAAAAAAAATGTACTGTAGAGAGAGAGAGAGGGAGAGAGGGAGCACAGACTGATGTGCTCGCACGTCCTTTATTTTTACTTTCATTATCTGCAGCTTTTAACGCAGTGCCACTCTTCCCAAAAAATAAAAAAGCGCCTTCTTGCAATTGGCCGAAAAAAACGATTACATGCAAGCAATGCAATGCGCAATGTCTCATTTTAAACGTCGCACTAGCCATCGCGACGCGTCGGTGGATTCTCGCACCAGCAGCGAGGCCCCCAGTCGGAACAAGAGCAGCTGCAACGAAGACGGGAACCTCACAGTTTGAAAGGAGTCCCCAAAACATACACCGTCCTACATGGATCCAGAAATGCGTGACGCGCCGCGCGCTGGAAATCGTGGACGACGTCGCCAACAGTCCCGACTGGTACCAGACAACTGCATCACCATGACGACGATCAATGGCAATAATGGCCCCCTCGAACTCCTCGCCAACACAATGGCGATTTAGAGATTTACGTCAATTGATCACTCATCGCCCTCAAGCAACCCCAACGCCGCCAACAGCAGCAGCAGCAAAAAGGTACGCCTTTTTCGGGCGTGCAAGACGCTGTCGGCACGCTGATGGAAGACATGATACTGTACCGCCGGCAGACTTGTATGTCATTTCAGATTGCTTGTTTGCCCGATAGACCAGCGATACAGTAGACGATCTTTGCACGTTTGCAAAAGTCGTTCAAACATTGGATTACTTTTTAAATTCATTTTCTCGACAACTGCAAAAAAAAATCGCAGTGCTTTTAATGTGTCGTAAGCAACTTTTAAATCTCTATCGATTGAAACCAGTTTCACCGGTGGATGGCCAAAACTGACAGAGAAAATCCTCCACTTTTTCATCAAAGCCTTTGAGCGCGATTTGCTCGACAACGGTCTAGTCAACCCCCGATTTTTATTGCAAATTTGATAACAAATAGGGGGATAAAGCATCTACTGTAATGTGATGGCTTGCAGCGCGCTAAATTGGGGTTTAACTTTTTGCATCGTCATTTCATCAGGCTGAAGCCCATTCAGCGCACAAAAACGTGCGAAATAAAAAATAAAAAAATAGAAAAAAATAAAAATTCCATGCAGTCCACCGCCTGAATTTGGAAGTTTCAAACCTTAAATTTTTGCAAAAAAATCTTGCTCAAATAGGGACTTTTCTTAGTCGATCGCCGTTCATGCGTCACTCTTTGGGCTTTTTTCTTAAGATGGGACGATCTGCCATTTTGTCTGCCAATAGCAAATCGTCGGAGTCACCTGTTTGGGATGCATTGATCACTCGGAGTTCGAAAAAGTTCAAATTGGGCATTTCTGAGATTGAAATGTGTGACCCCTGAATTTTTCAAAAGTGGTCGTAGCGCTCTGGGGGTTTAAGCTTTTTTGTTGCAAATCTTGCACTGAATGCAATGCAGGTATTTTTGAATGGGATCAACAATGCAGATGGCGAGATGAATAGAAAATTGTACAGATACAGTAGGTCGTTTTTGGCATTTTCAAGTCCAAAAAAAATCGGACGGGTCCACCTTGAACACTGGGTTATACTGTAGCTAATGCCGCGATGCAAGTTTCATTGACGGGCAAGTAGGCTGTAAAAAAATTTCTGGAGGCACAGCAAGCCGGTAAAGTTCGAAAAACACGGCAACACGCTTTGTCGTTTTCTTATGGGCAATACTGTATAAGCATTTTTGTGCAGTGTACTGCGCTGCAGCGAGCATCGAAGGAACAGTGCAGGCCAGGTTGTGGTCGTTGAGATAAAAAATGGTCAGGTCAACCATTTTATTTTTGTGTAAATCTAACGAAGCGGATGAAAATCATGCACTTGTGCATTTTTCCAAGCACTATTCAAGCAAAATTTTCAAAAAAGATATGCTTCATGGTATCCAAGAGATCCTATACAGATTTACAGTCGCAACGGCTCAGATCTCTCGGAAGTGTACGTAAAAAATAACATGTTTCCGTAAACCCTCGCTTGCCAATGCCATTTTCAAAATGTATTCTTTTTGGAATGCGCAAATGTACTAGTAAAATTCACCCTGCCGCTGGACTCATATGTACCTGCAAAAATCGCTCCGTTCGATAATCTCCAGTGCACAGATGCAATGGTTCTGTGGAGCTCAATGTCAAAAAAATGGTCTTTTTTTGCGCAACTCATTTTTATCGAGACATCGACTTTTAAAACGATCCGCTGTGAGCAGCATTGTATAATGATAGTCCATGGTGTGCTCTACTTGAAGGGCTGTGTAGAAATGGCAATCATCTGGCGCAAATAACTTGAAAATACAAAACAAACCTCGAATATACAGTAGTGGGTAATGCAGTGTGCACATTCAAAGGCACGTCGGGGAAGCAATTAGGCGCACAAGGCGCCGCTTGGTGCCCTGGAATCGCTTTCTTTTCTTCCTCACTCTTTTTTTTTTTCTTTGCATCTCCAATGGATCCAGGCAGCCGACCTACAAGCACGACCACCGCCACGACCACTAGTTCATCATATGAACAGCGCATGCCTCGTGGCAAGAGCATCTTGGACCGCAACCTAAACAAAACGCGCGGCACCGAGGTAACCACGATTTCTTACAGCATTGCTGCGAAAATGGCCAAATTGACCATTCTCGCGCATCATGTGCCATCCGTTCGTGTAGGTGAGCCTCAGTGCACAGGCATTCCTCTTCTCAGAGATGCTGCAATATACCCAGAAGCGCGTCAACGGCATCCAAGACCTGGAGCAAAAGTAAAAACGCTCGCTGTACTTGGCTTCAAGGTGTTTGACACGACCTTTTCTTTTTTTTTTTTTTAGACTGAATGAGTTGGGCTATCGAGCGGGTCTTCGCATCCTGGAGCTCCTCAGCTGGCGCGAAAAGGCAGCCAAGCGCGAGACGCGTGTGCTTGGCGTACTGTATTTCGTGCATAATGTTGTTTGGAAGTATCTTTTTGGCAAACAAGCCGATTCGCTGGAAAAGAGCACGGAAAACGAGGACGAGTGTAAGTATTGGAGCCTTGCCCCACTTGCTCACCTAGCCAGCGCCGCGAAAATGGTACCCACACACCCATTTTCTTTCGTTTTAGACATGATCTCGGACAATGATCCCGTGTTAAGCAGGTACATCTCTGTGCCCAAGGAACTTTCGCAGCTGAATTGCAACGCGTTTATTGCTGGCATTGTCGAGGCGTGTTTGGACGGCTATCAATTCGTAAGAAATACGTCTCCTAATATGCACATGTGCTGGGCTTAACTTTTTTTTTTTTTTTTTTCGAAAAAAAAAAAAAAAAAAAAAAAAAAAAAAAAATCCCCCAACTTTTTTTTTTTTTTTTTTTTTTTTTTTTTTTTTTTTTTTTGCCTGCGATATACAGCCAGCGCGTGTCACAGCCCACACGGTGCCCATTGATGGCTTTCCCCAGCGCACGACGATTCTGATCAAGCTGGACAAGGAGGTGTTGCAGCGCGAAGAGCAATGGAAATAGAATAAAATGAATATGGCACGCCGTTTTTCTCATTTTTTATTCATGCAATGCTTAAATCATTGATCTCCAAAGCTAGTATATAATCTTGTGCTTGCATAAATGGAGAGGGGGCTTTGGGCGCCAGCAGCAGCTATCGAGTTGCTGCTCATTTTATCCACTGTTGACGTGTCCTGGCGTTTAAATGCGCAAATATGCACAGGGGTGGGTTATCCAACCACGCGTCCAGTTTTTTACAAAGCGTTTTGGATGTCGCTCAAAGTAAGATTGGGCAATGCGCAATTTGGCGGGCAACAACTCGCTTTAATAATCTCGTGCTTGGCATCCTGGCAGTGTTCCGAGAGGATGTTGCGCGCTACACTTTGCATGTAAATTTGATCTTAAATCGAATGGAATTATTTTCGTGCCACACTCGCTTGATAGAGAAAATCGCATATTTGCTGCCAAAGATCAAAATCCGTACGTGCATTACAATTTGCTCGATATGCTGTAAAGTTGTGAGAATTCGATTGGATTCTAAATTAAATTTTACAGACCGTACAGGAGAACACTCTTGTGATGTAAGCAAGGTTAGAAGAGTTTGCATCAGTGCAAACCGTGAAATTCGAGTAAATCGCTCGAAAACGAGCCATTTAACATTCAATCCAGACGTTTTCACAGGATTCAGCTTTGTAAACTACCCCTCGTACGATTGTCAAGACTTCAAAAACGCAAAGCCAAGGGCAAAAAAATAAATTATACGCGCGTCGTAAAATTCCCAGGTCTGGTGATCGATTATTGCACATCGATCATCGCTGGCCGTGGCGGCACCTGCTTGAGAATACTTGGTGAGCGCGTCAATTCGTACCTTTCTGGCGTCCAGTTACTCAGTCTCGCCAGTTTTGAAGGTATTTGGAGAGCAGCGTCAAGGAGATAATCAAAACTGTAATGAAGTCGACCACCACTGGATGTCTTCAAGGTCCAATCGATTTTATCCAAGCATGGTGGCAAATCATCCATAAGCCCAAACGATGAATCTTGTGTATTTTAAACAAAAATATGAGTTTTTCTTTCAACAATGCGCCAACACGCACTTTATGCTGACATGGTATTGTGAAAAAGGGGGCATTGAAAGGCAAACTATAAAAGTCCGCCACCACCCCTTTTTTTTTTATCCTTGCCTCACGTTACAATTTGGCTAGTCTGCGGAAAAAAAGACACAAACACGAGAAATGATACGCCTTTTTCTTATCGCCTTGCAGCTAATCCCATTGTTGTTGCTTGGGGTCAACTCTGTGGGCCTTTGAGTCCATGTGATTATTTAGAAACGCGCTGGAATGCCTAGTTTTTGCGCGACGCGTTCGTTATTCTTATGTTTTCATCTCGTCGAACGGCCCACGCTCGGTGCGTTAAGGAGTAGAGCAAAGGCAAGCACGCAAGACGCGTTCTTGTCACGCACGGCGCCCCTCCTTGGCATGAAATTGCAGATCGATCGCGCGAAACGGGCGTGTTTGCATAATTTTGCTGATCTTTTTCCCTGGCGAGCGACTTTGATCTTGTGACGCCTCAATGTCCACATGCGTCGAACCATGCTGACTGGCTGATCTTTTCCCGAATCACACACTTTTTTTTTGTTTTCTTCTCATCGGCTCCCTTTTGTTCTCCATTGTACCGATGCGTCAGGCACCATTTGGCTTTCCTCCCCCGCCTCATGACACAAATTCTTGGCTCCGCTCGATTGCTCAACAGGCATGTTTGATTGATTGGAATCCACCCCAATTGGTGCCGACAAGGTCACACAATAGCTAATAAAAGGGCAGACATTTGAAGCGTTTGCGTTCTTTTACCCTTTTTTTTTTCTCCACCACACTCCTCCATCCTCCTCCCCCTTCTCTTGTCTTTCCCGCTGCTGCCTCAGAAGCACTCCCATCCATTGGACCCCCTTTTGCTTCTGACCAGTGACTAGAGACAATCTCAAGGAAGAACAAACAAAGACACTCATTTGCATTCACGTTCCTTACATTTCTCCTCTCTCGCCTCTTTTTTTTTTCCATCACACCACGCCCTCACTCTTTCTCTCACCCCCCCTCGTCTCCAACCCCCTTTATTTGTGATCATCTTTTACTGTTCTTTTTTTTTTCCACGTCTTTTTGTCTCCTTTTGTTTTTGCGCCGCCCTCTTTTGCATCCGTTTCTCACAATTCGTGATCTTTGACGCTAAGCAACCTTCACCCCCCCCCTTTTCAGCCAGCCTATCCAGACCTTTGCAGCTTTTGTGCACCCACAGGATCGACCTCTTTTTCTCGTTTCTAAGCGCGCTGGTGACACGAAACATTCCCAAATTTGGAAACGGACCTTGAAAACAGCACGCAATCAAAAAGGTTGGGACCCGATTTTTGATGCCTCCCTTTTTTTTCTTTTCGTTCATCCTCATTTTTATCCACTTGTTCCCCTGTTTTTGACATCTAGACAACCTTGCTTTCGCGCTTTTCCTATTTTCCAACACGTTTATTCGATGGAGAGGCCTCTATCCATTGCCGTGATAGAAACGACAGCCATTATAGCCGACGAAACAAGCGCGCTAAAGTCGCTTCACAGGGGTCAGCAAGAACTTTACGCACCGCGAGTTCAGTTTCACGCTCGTCAATGACATCTACATTCGCTTCCAGTCGTTCAACGATTTACCCTCGTTTAAAAAAGAAATTGACCGCCTGCAGCCCCGCTAAAGTCGCTTCAGGTTCCAAAAAAAGCGTTTTTTTTTTTTTTTTTTGCCCCGCTGCGATCCTCACTTTTGCTTTTTTCACCAGGTTCTCAACGTTATTGTGCAAACGTCGTCGTGCGTGCTCTCGCTGGTGCGCTACCTGCCGGACTTGACCGAGTTTGATCAGCTGGTAAGCACAAACGAGAGGGAAAAAGGGGGCGTTGAAACGACAAGGGGGGAGGCACAATGGACAGAAATCACATGACAATGGGCTTTTTTTTTCGATTTTATCTTTAGATCAAGTACCACTTCAAGTCCAAGGTCCCGTTCCCGACCCTGGCGGAGCAACAGCTGCTCAGTGGCAAGCGTGCATCATCGCGTGCCAAGCGAAGCAATAGCTTGCGCAAGCTGTTCCGCTCGCTCTCCAGCCATCACCAACACCATTCGTCTTCGACAAGCGCGTCATCGTCGACGGTGTCAAAGCGCAAGACCAATGCCAGCAAGGTGGAGTGGTATTTGCAACAATGCCTTGCCGATCCAGTCATTGCACAATCATCCGTGCTGCGCGACTTTTTTTCCATCCAACGCGACGAAGACCAGAAGCTTCCCATCAAGGTCGCGTCGCCCACGGCCAGCCAGATCTCCGTCGTCGTCATGAATGAGGCCCGTGTGCCACCCGTGTCCCCAACAACACAACACGACAGCCTCATTAGCGACCATCTCCCCGACGACCAGCCATTTTCCTTGCCCGTGCTGGCGCAGGAGCCTGTGCACGATAACGAGCAAGAAAACAACGAGCAGATGGATCAAAAGCAGCCAACCCAGCCTGAAAACGCGGTTGCCGCATCATCCACCGTGTCCGACGCGTCCGACGCGTCCAACGAATCGCGCCCGCTTTCCGTCAAGGACGACATGGTCTCGCTCGACAACCTGCTGCGCGACGCAATGTCCCCGCCGTTGCCACCCAGCCCAATTGTCCCTCAAGACGCCGACGATGCTCCTTCGTCGCCCACAGAATCCGGTCCCAATGACCAACAGGAACCCGTCTTTCCTTTGCAACGCTTTGACATGCTAAAGGTCCTCGGCAAGGGCTGCATGGGCAAGGTAAAACAAAAAAAAAGAAACAAAAAAAGACAAAAACAAGCAAAAACATGGCATAAATGCAAAAAAAAGGATGCTCATTTTCTTTTTTTCTTTTTTAATAGGTGCTCCTGGTGAGATCGCACGCGACAGAGGAATTGTACGCGCTCAAGAAGATTGCCAAGGATTTGGTGATTGAGCAACGCGAGATTACGCACACACTGACGGAGCGCGAGATTCTTGCGACATTGGCGCCGACACGGCACCCGAATTTGGCGCATTTGCATCTTGCGTTCCAGGACACGCATTCTCTTTACCTCGTGACGGACTACCTTTGCGGTGGCGATCTTGCGACGCAGATGAGCACGTGTATCACGTTTTCCAAGGAACGCACGCGATTCTATGCGGCGGAGATGATCGAGGGCATTGGCGAGCTGCACCGGCTGGGTATCCTGTACCGCGACCTCAAGCCCGAGAATATCCTGCTGACGCGTCAAGGCCATGTGGTGCTTACCGACTTTGGATTGAGCAAATGGCTAATTGACACGCCATACACCGAGACATTCTGCGGTACGGCCGAGTATTTGGCACCCGAGGTGCTTACTGGCGAACCGTACTCGTTTGGCATTGATCATTGGAGCTACGGTACCATCCTGTACGAGATGCTTGCAGGGATCACGCCATTCTGGGCCGACAACCACATGGAGATGTACCAGCGTGTCCTGGAAGACCCGCTCGAGTTCCCCGTCCCCGACGAAAATGGCATGCCCGAATTCGATTATGACACTGCCGACTTTTTGTCTCAATTGCTCGAACGCGATCCTCTCGTCCGACTTGGCGCCAATGGCGTCGATGAGATCAAGAACCATCCTTACTTTGCCGGCCTCAATTGGGACGATGTGTACAACCAGCGTCTTATCCCGCCATATGTCCCGCCCCTCGAATCCGATATGGACTTTGCCAACTTTGATGCCACGTTTTTGGACATGTCGCCCACATTGACCCCTGTCGGCTCGCAGGTCGATCTGTCGCAGGAGATGCAAGATGTGTTTGACGGTTATGCTTTCACAAACGGCCTATTGGCGCCATCCATCAACCAAAACGAGCACCACGATGTCCAAAGCGACGACGTCGATGTTCAAGACGATCGCGCCAGCCACATGTCCGTCGATGTCCCGCTCGCCATGGACGCGTCCAATGCGCACGATGACGCGTCCTTCATACAAGATGACGCGTCATTCACACAGGAAGACGCGTCACCATCGCCGCTGTTTCAGCCTGCACGCAAACGAGGCAGCATTAGCATGCTGTCGGACGTCGACAGCCTCCGCCTCGAGTCACCGCTGTTGCACGGCGATGACGACCGCGGCGTCAAGCGTCGCAACACCCAGAGCACGGCTGAATCACATGCGTCCCAGCCTGACGACGCACAAATGGCCTCAATGACTGCGCCAAACGCACAGCCCGCACAAGGCAACCCCCGCCATGATACCACCACCATCACCACGACCACCAATTCATCCATTGCCTCGTCCAATTTGCACGGATCGTCCACTCTGATCCCAGAGTCGCTGTCCACAGCCAAGGCCACCAGCCACCACCGCCCCAGCAACGATCACCTTGCAAAGGAAATCACCTTTGGTAAAAAGGACTTGGACTTGCAATTCTCAGTCAAAGTGAAAAAGCAGAATGGCTTCGCTGCCAATCAGACACCATCGAAAAAATCAAAATCATTTAAAGCATCTGCACGCCGCTTCCTCTTCGCCCTTTTTCTAGAACCCCCACCTTTTTTTTTTTTCCTTCCATCTTGATCACTCATCATCTTCTTCATCCTCACCCATGTTTTTGTCTTTGTTCTTCTCTTCCCTTGCTTTGTTTTATGTCGTCAGCGTTTAATCCCGCCACCCCTTGCCCTTCCTTTCCTTTAGGCTCACACCCTTGCCCTTCCTTTTTATTTTCTTTCTTCCTCTTTTATGCTCATTTGTCATTTTATCCCCCCTTTTCTCCTCTATTATCTTAGCCCACTTTTTTTTCTTTCAACACATCATTTTAATCCTTACTCCACCCTTTTTTTTCAAACTAAATTCGTCTTTTCTCCATTTTAATCCATTTCCATGGCTCTGACGCTTTCTTTGTTGCATTGCACGCGTCCCTGTTGACGGTATTTGGAATCGCATCGGATCTGGCATTTCAATGAGCGGGCAAAATGTCAAAAAGTGGCGTATTTCGTTTTTTTTTTTTTTTTTTTTTTTTTTTTTTTTTTTTTTTTTTTTTTTTTGATGAGCTATGCCCCTTTGCTGGTGCAGAATTGCTGGTGACATGTGCTCTGCTTATTCTATAGAAAGATTGGAAACGTTTCGGCAGACAGCGCCGAAAGTCACCCATTGCTGACCAATCGATCATCACGTCAGCCAAGTGGAGCCTGCGCCACTATGCCGGTTTATGCAAAAAGGTGCCTCGACGCGCCGCCTATTTAAATTTCTGCAATGACGCCTTGCACCCTATCGCCCCCCCTTTTTTTTTTCCCCTTAACGACACGTGCAGCCATGACCAAAAATAAGACATTGATGATCCATGCGCATCCAAAGGTGGATGATCTTGCTTCGTATAGCGTGCGTGTGGGCAAGCGCTTCCTCGAGACGTACGAGGGCCTCGTGGACGCCGACCACATCATTGAGCACATTTACTTGTACCGGGACGATGTGCCTGCCCTGGACGTCAAAGTGTTTTCCGCGTGGGACAAGCAAGAAAAGGGCACGGAGCTCAGCAAGAGCGAGAGGCAGGTGATGGATCGGATGAGCGAGATCATGGCGCAATTCAAAAGCGCGCACACGATTGTGATTGTGATGCCATTGCACAATTTTAGCGTGCCATCCAAGCTCAAGGACTACATGGACAATATCATTATTTCAGGCCACACATTCAAGTACACAAGCAATGGCTACGTCGGCCTTATGACCGGCAACCGACGCGTCCTCGTCATCCAGGCTAGCGGTGCCGTCCTGACTAACAATGACTGGTTCACATCTGTCGAATTTTCGCACCAGTTTCTCAAGGCCTCTTTTGAATTCATGGGCATCCTGGACTACCAAATAATCCGCGTACAGGGAACAGACACGTCCAAGGTAGCCGATCCGTTAACACCCGCACTACATGAGGCCGATGAAGCCGCAAAACGCCTCACTACGCCATGGTAGCTCAATTTCCAACGTGTTTTTTCTGCTTTGATTGTTACCCCCTCGCCATTATTATGTTGCATGCGCGCGCGCTCATCTGTGGGTGTCGATGATCACAAGAAAATAGCAGGCGTTATGCTCGATTCGTGGTGCATTGAAATGGATCCAATAAATTTTTTTTTTTTTTTGCTGTGTTGACACGCTTGACCACGCGCGCGCCGACTTGTTGCAAAGGTGAATGTCTATTTGTTAAAACGTTGTGCAATAAAAATAAAGGATCGACTCAAAAACCATCGATCTACAGTGGTCGCGTATGATATTTGGAAATTTTAATTTACTTTGGTTGTTTTTTGATGGTTTAACAATCTACAGTACAAAGATAAAAGCGCTTTAGATCGAACCCAAGCGTTTTCGTTCAAATGAGCTCACTTTTGGAAAGATTGAACCACTGGATGGCGCGCAAGCAACTTTTTCATCATAAATGACGAATTTTCCTAGGCGTATGATACAGTCGAAGATTTGAAAAACGCAAAATGAGGATCTCCAATCGCCTTGCCATTCAACCACATGGTAAGCGGCCCTCATTCACCGATAGAAATTGAATACTGTAACGGTATCATACAATTTCATCCTTGTCGACGTCTCGGCTACAGCGTCTACGTAATTCCCTTGACGACACTCACCATCGTGGCGGCACTTGCATCGATTTTTTTCCGACATCAACCCGGTCTTGCTTTGAGCCCGAGTACAGTAAGTCAGTGAATGATAATGCAACAATGCAGCTGATGTATGATACACTATGAAATTCATACTGTCTTTAGCTTATGAACGCCGCGCGTCGCAGCAAAATTCCCCCTCCACCAGAGCTGGATTTTGATTTATTTTGGCGATTTTTTTTGCGTTGTCACAGTACATACAGTATGATGATACATTCACATTAAAAGAGCGCAGCCCAAAGGTAACACCATATAATTCTAAATTAAATTTTACATCAAGGGGCGACGCGCTACACCCTCTAAAAGTATTTCCAGGGGGTCCAGAAGAAAAAGATTTCAGCCAACTCAAAAAAAAATCCGGGCGGACACGTCGCAAGCACTGAGCTGTCGCTCACGCCATGACACGATTCTCATCGGCGGGCATGTGTACAGTACCCGACTCTACCACGCAGAAATTATACCATTCGGCTCAGCAACACGTCGCGAACACCATTAGCGTCCATGAGCAAGCAATTGTTAACGTCAAGCAGCTATGCAGCGAAACCGGGCGAGTGCAGCGCGAGATTCGGGCGCTCGTTGATGATGACGCTCATGCATCTGTGGCGGCTCTTGTTGATGAAGGCATGGGCCTCATTTCATGTTATGCAAATACCGGTACTGTAAGTACGATACCAGCATGCGCCCACCCGATAGCGCCGTCCCATTCCCTTCCGCACTACCACCCATGGACGACAGCGCCATCCCATTCTCTTCCGCACTACCACACATGGACGACAGCGCCATGCCGCCCCCTTCCGCACTGCCAATGGACGACGGCGTCAGCACATCTTCTCACCCCACCACAGGTAGAGTAGGCCGTCAAAATTCGAAAAACACGCACTGTTGTTTTCCAAAGTCAAATGTGTACCTTTTTGTGCATCATAGCATTGTAGCTGCAGTCATAAAGCAAGGGCATACGTCTGATTCTCTTCGGGCTGTCATTAAATACCTACTTCTGTAATTGATCGGATCAAACACCCTGTTATGTGTAAAATCCCATCCAAATTAATGAAAATTCTTGCTGAATGCCGTACAAGAATCTCCCCATCAAGCCTCACGTTGATATTCATTTGTCGGCATGTGCAACAGGTATTACATTTCGCTTCTATTCTCTTAAAGTGACACCTTCTCTTTTTTTTTTTTTTTTTTTTTTTTTACATTTTCAATTTGACACATTTTCGCCATTAAATCATGTCTTCCTCTACACCCACCGGGGGACTCCCTATGACAACTGCCTCATTTTGGAGCCTGCATCCCCATAGGTACCCTGTATTGTCTCAAAGTTGATCAGAATCAGATAAACTCATCTTGGTTTTTATCAAATTGTGCGCGCAATCCAACAAATTGGGCATTGTTCGCCACCTGCGCACGCCAGGGAGACAGAAAAGACGCCAATGAGGACTCTTCTGATGACAAAGCCCCCAAAAAAATGGATGGTCGCGTTCAATACATTCTAGAGGGACATAAAAAGGCTCAAATGCGAAGATTTTCTCAAACCAGGGCCAAAAAAAAAGGGAGATTGTGACCTGATCTGCAAGTGTCGGTGCGCAGCACCGAGGGTCTGCGCCAATGGCAGGCTGTTTAGTCAGCTGTCTCGGGTTGGCGGTCCAATTGTCAGCCCGTGAGCCATTATTGTCCAGCGGAGTCCAATGGCGCCATTTTCTGCCTGTGCATCCTCATTGCCCCGCCCGGCCGTCTATAAAATTTCTGCATTTGTTCCTATCGTTTTTCCTTTTTTTGTCTTTTTTTTTCATTTTTTTTTTTTCAACGAACATGACCAAAAACAAAACATTGATTATCCATGCGCATCCCAAGGTGGACGACCTTGCGTCGTACAGCGTGCGAGTGGGCAAGCGATTCCTCGAGACGTACAAGGGCCTTGTTGACGCTGATCACATCATTGAGCACATTTACTTGTACCGGGACGAGGTGCCTGCGCTGGACACCACGGTGTTTTCCGCATGGGACAAGCAAGCAAAGGGTGCGGAGCTTAGCAAGAGCGAGAAGCAGGTGACAGATCGCATGAACGAGCTTGTCGAGCAATTCAAGAGCGCACACACGTATGTGATGGTGATGCCATTGCATAATTTCAACGTGCCATCGAAGCTCAAGGACTACATGGACAACATCCTCATTGCCGGCCATACATTCAAGTACACGAGCAATGGCGCTGTTGGTCTCATGACCGACGATCGCCGCTTGCTTGTCATCCAGGGCAGCGGCGCCGTCTACACAAACAATGACTGGTACACGGGCGTCGAATTCTCACACCAATGGCTCAAGGCCATGTTCAAACTCATTGGTGTCCTGGACTATCAAATTATTCGCGTGCAGGGCACAAATACATCCAAGGTGACCGATCCATTGACCCCAGCTTTGGACGAGGCCGACGACGCGGCGAAACGCCTCGCTACTCCATGGTAGTTAAATTTGATTCCCCACTTTTTTTTCCTATTTTTTTTTTTTTTTTTTTTTTTTTTTTTTTGCATCTCATCCCCATTTCCACTTAATCTCTATTGCATGAAATAATAAAAACGCTAGAAATATTTCATCAAATTTTATACGTGCGCGTAACTTGAAATACGCCCCGCGCGCCTTGCTTTCTCTCTCCTTCTTTTTTTTTCCACCTCTGCCCTCCGCCCACGTCCAAACGACTCAATATTTTTTAGGTTTTATTTATTGAGCAAGCAAAGAATAATTATACTGTGAGATGCCTCTCAAACCTCAACCATCGCACGCCCAAGGTCACCAGCTGCTCAATACTCTTTTCCTCGTCGCGCTAGCCCCATTGGATCATGCGCAATCGCTGTTTCCCTCTTTTTTTTTTTTTTCCTTTACACGACAAGGCGCGCCCAACTCCCCGCCGAATTCCCGCTCGGCATTGTTGTGCGACCTCGGTGTTAGCGCCTGTTCCCCCCCTTTTTTTTTGTTTCCCTTTTTTTTCTTTTTTTTTTTTTTTCTTCGCCGTTCTCAACACCAGCATCGCTCGCTTTTCTCTCTCTCTGTGTTGTGAGCCAATAAAGAGGTCTTGCTCCCCTCATTGCTATGACTGACCCGTCTCAAGCGTCCTCAAGCTCTCTGCCGCTCGCGCCCTGCCGCATACGTGGCTATGCGGCCCGCCAAGAGCGCTGCGCGACCCTGTTGACGTGGCCCGACCACGTCGAACACGTCGACGCCCACGCCCACGCCCACGTCATGACCAGCATGGGGACGAGAGTGAGCCGAGTCATGACAGAAAGAGCTTGCTTTTCGCGCTTTGCCAGCCAGCCGTGCCTCCAGAATTTTTTTTTTTTTTCAGTCTGCCTGTCAGCCGATGAAAGAAAAAGGATTTTTTTGCGGCCGAGCGCTAAAATACTGCGACAGCGTGATTAAAAAGCGCTCACAACGTCCGATCTTGCTCATCTTCTGCATCAAGGGGCACAGCCGGCCACTTTTATTCAATCCATTCATCAAACACCCGGTGAAACCGTGGGCGCTGCGTCTGCAAGGCCACGGTGTGTGGACGACTGACTTCATCCTTGTGGACGCATCAGCAACAGCTTGCGACAGCCTCGACGCACCCCATCGTCGCTTTAGCTCTTTTTTTTTTCAAGACAATCAACGAGGTCTTGCTTTGAGCGAGTCAAGTGAAAATGCGACAATGCAGTTCTTGTATGAAATCGCGCTGTCTTTTGCATATGAGCGACCGCGCGACACAAAATGATTTCCGCGCCACGATCGACCGCTTCTGCCCAACGTCCGCGGAACTTTTGGAAACGAGCATGAGAGCACACTGGCGACAAGCGAAAAACCCGCAAAGCAATCTTACGTGGGCTTCAACACGTCGTGCTCCCCTTTTATCACTCCTCTTCAATCTGTAATTGAAATAAATACTACGTATCTTGGCGCTTTCTCTCAATTTTCTCCTGCTGTGCGTCCAGGTCCAAGCGGCTCAATGTGTAGTATACAGTGATTTTACTATATTGAGCAAAGCAAAGGAAAATCATACAGTGAGCAAATCAATAATAAAAAAAAAGAGTGGATCCATTCAAAACCATGTCTGAGCGCGATCAAAAGACGCCCAGGTCGACGTCGTCGTAATTGGCGCCCCATTCGTTGGACGTGGGGTTCTTTTTGCGCTCCTGGAGATGCAACAGAGTGGCGCGGAAGTGCTGTTTTACGTATTCGGCGGGATTGCCCTCGATGTTGATTAAAGAGGACGAATTGGCGGTGGGCGGATGCTGATCGGGGTCATCCAAGTTATTCAGGTCGGAATGGATGAAGTCAATCAGGCCGTTCAGGTACTTGACAGTGACCTAGCCGAGGTTAAAAAAAAAAGCATCAAAAAAAAAGGGAGTTAGTGCGCAAAGTGCTCAAAGTGCTCAAAGTGCTCAAAGTGCGCCAAGTGCGCAAAGTGCGCCAAGTGCGCAAAGTGCTCAAAGTGCTCGCAAAGTGCGGTGCAAAAAAAAAAAAAATAGTGCTCAAAGTGCTCAAAGTGCTCAAAGTGCGCAAAGTGCGCGAAGTGCTCAAAGTGCGCAAAGTGCTCAAAGTGCGTCAAGTGCTCAAAGTGCGCAAAGTGCGCAAAGTGTGCTCAAAGTGCTCGAAGTAAGTGCTCAAAAAGTGCTCAAAGTGCTCAAAGTGCTCAAAGTGCGCAAAGGTGCTCAAAGTGCGCTTGCCACCAAGATTACCTATCGCTTCCAATCGCCAGGAGGCAAACAGCAGCAGGGCTGACGAGGATTATGCATTTGCTGAAGAATTCAGGAAAAAGAACGTTGGTAAACTTGTTTGGTCCGGGTGCCTGGAAGAGGGCCATGCAGCAGGTCGATTTGCGGCATACAATTCCATCTCGGGGCTAAGAAACTTTTACTACGATTACAAAAAAAAAGATCTCCCAGTAGCGATTTTTTATCCCGTCACTCTATCCCCTCTCCATCCCCTCTGTATCCCTTCTCTCTATCCCCTCTCTATCCCCTCTCTATCCCCTCTCTATCCCCTCTGTATCCCTTTTCTCTATCCCCTCTGTATCCCTTCTCTGTATCCCCTCTCTGTATCCCCTTCGATTTGCATGAACTCTCTTAATCTCTCTTGGAATTAATAAATTTCGAGCAGTGTCCCACTTTTTTTAACGATACATTCAGCCGTGACTAAGAATAAGTCATTGATTATCCATGCTCAGCCCAAGGTGAATGACCTTGCCTCGCACAGCGCGCGTGGGCAACACTTCCTCCAAACGTACAATGGTCTCGTGGACGTCGATTACATCATTGAGCACGTCTACTTGTACCGGGATGAGGTGCCTGAACTGGACACCACGGTGCTCTCCGCGTGAGACAAGCAGGAGAATGGCGCGAAGATCAGTGAGAGTGAAAAACAGGTGACGGACCGCATGAACGAGATTATCGAGCAATTCAAGAGCGCGCATACGTTTGTGATCGTGAAGCCAATCAGCGTGCCGTCCAAGCTCAAGAACTACAGTATATGGACAACATCCTCATTGGTAACAACCCATTCAAAGTACACGAGCAATGGCGCCGTCGGCCTCATGACCGACGACCGCTGCCTGCTTGCCATCCAAGGCAGCGGCGCCGTTTTACATCAAATAGATTACGTAATAAAACTAGAAGCGCGCCATCATACTGTATGTATACGCGCATGGAACTTGAAATAACAAGGGAAAGACTTATCCAAGGCGCGTCTCACATTGTGATCTCTCTCTCTCTCACACTCACTCTCTCTTTTTCTTTTTTTTTTTCTTTTTTTTGCAATCCGCCCACGTCCAAATGGCACAAGGTGTAGTATACAGTGTTGTTTACTTTGAGCAAGCATGGAAAATCATACAGAGAGCAAATCAATATAAAAAAAAGTGAGGATCCGATCCAATCCGTGTCAACGCGCGATCAAAAGACGCCCAGGTCGACGTCGTCGTAATTGGCGCCCCATTCGTTGGACGTGGGGTTCTTTTTGCGCTCCTGGAGATGCAACAGAGTGGCGCGGAAATGCTGTTTTACGTATTCGGCGGGATTGCCCTCGATGGTGATTAAAGAGGACGAGTTGGCGGTGGGCGGATGCTGATCGGGGTCGTCCAGGTTATTCAGGTTGGTATGGATGAGGTCAATCAGGCCGTTCAGGTACTTGACAGTGACCTAGTCGAGGCAAAAAAAGAAAAGCAAAAATGAGCGCAAGTTCACCAAAAAAATAAAAAAATAAGAAAAAGAGCGTGACTTACAGCCTCGTTGCCTTTTTCAAAGTAATAGATGTATTGGTTGAGGATCTCGACAAAGAGCTCGACATTTGTGACGGCGTCCATGAGAGTGTCTGCGATTTTGAGCGATTTTTGCAGGCATTCGAGTGCGCGCTTGCCTTCCTTTGAGATTGGTTTGTCGTCTGGATTCTCCTGGTTGTCAGGCTGCCACCAGAGGTGGGACGCGAGGTACAGGGCGCGGCATTGGTCGGGTTTCTTGAGGAGGCGCGCGCAGTGCAGCACGGTCTTTGTGACGAGCGTGTCGTAATTCTCGACCGAGAAGACACGTGCCTGCTGCAATGCGCCAATGATGCATGTAAGAGCCTGGTATTGCGCCTTGGAGTCCGAGATGGCATCCTCGTATATGCTGAATGCCTCGACGAAGAATTCATACGCAATCTCCTCGAATCGCAGCTCGTCCGCGCTCTGTCCGGCCATCAAAAACTGGTGCAGGCACAAATCAGGGCAATCACAGCGGTGGTGCAGCGTTGAAATCACCTGATGGATGAAGCGGAACAATGTCGATGTCTTTTTCTCCCACACGTCATCCTAAAAAAAACGATGAAAAAAAAAAAACGAGATGAGCGCGTCAAATCCCCCTTTTTTTGGAAGATTTCTACGAACCTGTTCAGGCAGCAACTTGTAGCGACGCGCCAGCTTGATGGCGGCGACAATAAGAGGAGGGAACGTGTAGCGGATACGCTGGCCACCGTCGCCCAATTGCTTGCGTGCAGCGGAAAGCAGCTAAAAACGAAAAAAAAACGAGGAATTGATGCGCGCGTCGCGTCACGTCGACACTTTTTTTTCCCTTTTTTCCTTTTTTTCCTTTTCCTTTTTTTTCATTTTCATTTTCCTTTTTTTTTTTTTTTTTTTTTTTTTT
>KV441897.1:72294-83187 GCA_001650995.1 Gongronella sp. w5 | reverse complement strand
TTTTTTCTTGCTTTTTTTTTTTTTTTTTAGCTCATCCCCTCGTGTTGCAATAGGTTATCGGCCCTGGCGGTGCTTGGCACAAGAATTGTTTGACTTGTATTGAGTGCAACAAGCGTCTCGACTCGACCACACTTACAGAGCGCGAAGGCGAGGCAAGTTGACGAGGACTAATCGTGTCAAAGCGCGTCTGCTCACGCCCTTTTCTGTTTTTCTCGCGTCATGGAATTCAGGCTTATTGCAAAGTGTGCTATGGTCGCAAGTGGGGTCCCAAGGGCTATGGATTTGGTATGTTGCGGAAAAAAAAAGCCTTGGTCAATGGCATGAAATGTCGATATTCACCCAATGTCTCTTGTTTTTTAGCTGGAGGTGCCGCGTTTCTGAGCACGGAGACCAAGATGCCCAAGGATATTCTTGCCGAGAGCGACTTTGCGCAGCAGCAGGAGTTGTTGCAGCAGCAATTGGACCAGGAGAGCCGCGACCAGCGCCAATTTGCGCCTTTTCAGCAAAAAATGCCGCCTGCACCCTCTCGACCGCAGCAGCAGCAGCAACAGCCGTCGCCACCGCCCGCCAAGGCGCCGTCGCCGGCTCTGCCACCGCGCAGACCCATCGGTGCCGTCAATGAGACCCCCGAACCCTCGCCCGTGCGCGCTACGCCGCCACCACCCGCCGCTGCGCCTTCTATTCCTGCGCGTCCCCAACCATCGTACCTCGCACAGACAAGCTACGTGCCTAAAAAGTTCTCCATGCCGCAAAATGACATTTGTGTCAAATGTCGAAAGGCCGTCTATGCCGCAGAATTGGTAAATACCCAAAAAAAAAAATCATAAAAATCAAAAATGGAATCCATTGACACGCCATGAAAACCCCATTTTTTTTTTTTTTTTTTTTTTTTTTTTTTCTTACAGGCACTGGGCGCAGGGAACAAGTACCACAAACATTGTCTAAAGTAAGATATGGGGAGCCGTGTTCTGGGCAAATCTGGTTTTTTTGGCATTTCAAAGGCATTGACCCCGCTTTTCTAGATGCACACACTGCAGCAAGTCACTCAATTCCAACAACATGCAAGACAAGGACTTTGATTTGTACTGCCGCCCGTGTTACTCGAAGCTATTTGGGCCAAAGGTAAGAAGAAAAGGGCAAAATGACGCGTCTAAACTTTCATGACACGCGTTGTCGACGCGTCTTCACGCGATTTGCGCGTGTCCAAAGCGCGTCCATGAGAAAGAGGCTCATTTTTTTCAATTCTTCTAGGGCTATGGCTATGGCAATCTGCTTAGCACTGAAGGGACTACGCGCTAAAAAGAAAAATAAAATAAAACGTGCTGAAATCATTGAAAACGAGAGAGCGGGTTTTGATTGGCTGGTGCGCAAAAAAAAAAAGAAAAAAAAAAAAGTAGGGGTTGAACTCTTTTTCATTGTTTCTCTTTCACGCTCTTTTTTTTTTTTTTTTTTACCCTCTCTTTTCTTTTGTGGAGGTGATGTATGGGTACCAAGAACGCAAGCAGCACTGGCGCGGGCACCTTCCTACGCCTGCGCGACTGCCGCTCGTACCACAGGATATGTACAGCAACCCACAAACGATAGAGAATCGCCACCCGACGCTTCTTGCGCTGATTGATGCGGTTTATCCGCACGATGTGTGCTTTGTTTGCAACAACACATTGGAGAGCGGCGACAGGCAGCACATCAAGCGCCATCCACCACGGTTCCGGTGTCTTTATCCCCGGTGTCAGCGCACGTACCGCTCACGGCCAGCGTTGCACTTTCACCTTACACACGCTCACCTGATCGATCAGAAACACGTCGATCCTTCCGATCCTTGGTACTTGCTCTATGCCCCCGTCCCCGACAACTACTCACACAGCTCAACAAACGCCCTTCACGGCTTTATACCAACGCGACGTGGCCGACCACCAAAAAACCGTCACGAAAACGACCCAATTGCTCAGGCTGTTGCTGCCGCGGCTGCACATGCCGCATCCCCCGCACCGACCAATATGACGAATGCCGCTGCCAATGCCACCAATGCCACCAATGCGGCCGATGCCACCAATGCTGCCACCATTACTGCCAATTCATCCAATTCATCCAATTCTGTCAATTCTGCTCCCAATTCTATCAATTCTGCTCCCAATTCTATCAATGCTGCTGCGAACGCCACGAATATGGCTCCAACGACACCACGGAAACCATTGGACGCCAGTGACACGCCAACAGACAGCGTCGCATCTCCTACACCGTCCAATTCGCCTTTTGTACCCATTGCCATCGCACCCAATGCCGACGGCACCGTGCCATCCATCCAGGACGCTCGCAGCCCGGCCAATTTGTCCACAAACAGCACAAGCAGCAAAAGATCCCAGGCCCTAAAGCCCCAGGCACGCTCCACACTCATCCACTACTATCCTCCATTGCAATGCCCCATCTGCCAGCAGGAATTCAAACGTCGAAACGACGTCCACGCTCATCTGCAGGCTCAACACACAGACCAAGATTGGTACAAGTGCTACTTTGGCGATTGCTCACACACTAGAAGCTTTTCATCACGCGAGGGCCTCATCTACCACCTCATCCGCGTCCACCATTGCGGAATCGACGACCCAGACAACCCAGACTCCCCAATGTCAAACGAATGATCATCCCTCCAAATTCCCCCCTCTTCCTGTAGATTGGTTTTTTTTTTTCCAAGGAACAAACAAAGAAAAAACAATAATTAAAAACTGGAAAAAAATGCCTTGATTTCGAAAAAGAGGGGTATCCGCAAGTTTTTTTTTTTTTTTATTACACCGTCCACTTTAAGCATCGCGTATCACGGTGCGTCTCCAAGCACCGCACAGAACAATACTTCATCCCACACCTTAGACATTTGTACGCGCTCGTGTAGCCACAAACAGAGCAAAAATGCCTCGGAGGGTATTGCGACGCGTCGGCTTGGCAGCTATGATACGTGGGCACGTCCAATGGCAACCCTTCCAAGTGCTGCAAGTTGAAATAAAAACGAATTGAGCATACATGGACTGCCATTTTATGCATTTTATGGCTTTTTTTTTTTTTTTTTTTTTTTTTTTTTTTTTTTTTTGGGGGTTGGCTGGAGTGGGTTTGAAGGAATGTAATGGGGCCAAAAAAAGGGGTGCCTTTTTTTTTTTTTTTTTTTTTTTTTTTTTTTTTTTTTTTTTTTTTTTTTTGCAATTTTACCGCGTCTTCCAAGAGCACATTGAGATTTGTCTTGGCCGAATACACGCTCGACCGGTTCAATTTGCTTCTTGCTTTCCTTGGTGCTGGGGCTGCGTACAATATTAATAATAAAAAGCAGGGTCAATTCGCATTCATTCGCGTAAAATCACGTTCAATGGCTTGGAAGGACGCCAAGGTCACCGTTGTCAAGGGCAACCAAGCAACTTACCCTCGTCTTTTTGCTCTTGCGCGGCCAGGGCAATACTGATCAAGCCCTCGACATCGTTTAGCGACTGGTGATTGTCACGTTCAAGCGAGTCAAGCTGTCGTTTCAAGTGTCTTTGGTGTGCCTCTGGATCGACATGTACACGCATCGACTTGCTTCGATCTGTTTTCTTCATATCGGCCGTTCGTCAGGTCAAAAACAAAAAAGAACAAAAAAAGGCGGTTGCAAGGGAGAAAAAGAAACGGAAAAAAGACCTACATGACCCAATTGCCTAATTTGTCCATTTTTTCCCTGCGGTTTTCTTGACCGTGAAACGCGTCTCGCGCCATGTGGCCGTGGCCATGACTTGACAGCGGACAGTGAAGGCTGCTTAGGCATCCTGAGGCGCGACAGCGGCTCGCAATGCGACTTTTTATTATATTTTTTTTGCGATCCGGTGCATCGTAGGTATGTTTGTGAAACAGTGGCCCCGCCAGTGAGCTTAAAAAAGCGCGGCGTAGCCATGTGATCCTCCAGGTCAACGAGAGCCATCTGTATGCACCACTTTGGACCGCCCAAATAAACAGGACATTGAAAATAGCCCTTTTGGGCCGTTTGTCCATGCGTTTACAAGCTACAAGGAGCGCCATCACTTTGAATTGATCATTCCACGGTTTCTCGTTCAAATGAGCCCACCCTTGCGGCACTGCGATCGGTAGATCAGGAGAAATGGTCATTTTCAAAAATGGCGGATTTTCCTAGAAGTACAGTCGATCATTTGAAATTCGCAAAATTTAGGTCCACAGATCGCTGCGCCATTCAGCCCCGTGGTGTGCAGCATTCGTTAGCCGACAGAAATGCATTAAAACCCTGGGGGAGCTTCGACTGGACGTCGCGTAAAATGCAATTGGCCTCTTTTTTTCGCCACAAGGCAAAGTCGACGAAAATTGGTCACAAAGCCGCGAAACAAAAACCATCAGAAAGAACACAGTCTGCTGCATATAATACTATTCATGATCATTGCAAATAACGAGATCCAGGCAGAATTGTTGCGACCAGTCCGTTTGCGGGCAAACTTTGGCGCGTTAAAACTTGCGTCAAACGTCGCGTTACACGTGTCTGATTTTGATTATCCATGCTTATGGAGTCTCTCTTTCTGGTGGACGCGTCGGCGAAACTGTATAGACGCGTCTTCTTTTTGCAAATCGCCATTGAAATTTTATCTAAAATCGCGAATTGCTCGTCAACCAGCAGGTCGATCCCACTCTATTTATGCATTTTCCGTGGTTTCTTCATGCGATGCCTCGCGAGTAAAAGTTTGGTGTCATTCTGAGGACCTACTTTTTCGATTTCTTCCCGACTGCTCAAAGCAGGTCATTTTTGACTTGCTTGTGTGCACGTCTCAATGGCCCTTGACATAACAGCAGGGTCCTCGCGCGTTGGAAATGAAAAAAAAAACAAAAAAAGAAAAAAAATTTTTAAAAAAGGTCTTTTTTTTTTTTTTTTTTTTTTTTTTTTTGTAATTGACGTCAATTGGCGCTTGATCGAATTCATTTGGTCTTTTTTTATTTCATTTTCATACTACAAAATGTTTTGTTTTATGCTATGATGTTGCTTGCAAAGCCGCACGACACCGTAAAGCCGTTGGTATCGGTCGTGTACGTAAAGTTGGCGGCGGATGCGTGGCAGTCGCCGTAGCTGTAGGGATTGCCCACGGTGCCCTTGCCGGCGCCGGCCGTCGTTGTCGTCGGGTTGCCAAAGAATACTTGGGTCCATGGCAAGTCCTTACACGAGTCCCACGATAGTGATTTCATCGGGTAGTATTCGACAAAGCCTGCCTGACCATTTTTAATGTTGCCTGCTGCAGCAGGCAGTGTGTACGAGCCAATGTGCGTCTTTTTTTGCGTCTTGGTGTTGACCAAGGTGCCGGTCCACATGTTGTTGCCGACCGACTGCACAACCAGGTTGTACACCGTGTCGTAAGTAGCCTCGATTTCCACGGCGCAGCTGACACCCGCACCGCCGTCCGGGCCAGCGTGGCAATTCGCGTCGTTCGACGTGCTGCCTGCGATAAAGCTCGAAAACACGCCGTGCACAATACTTTTACCATTCTTGTCAGGGCGCGGCTGCAGACCCGTGTACCCGATACCATTGTTCGCAAAGATGAATTGCTGCGCAAAGAAATACCCAGATGCGTGCGGCGCATTCGGCATTGCCAGCGGGAAAGTCACATCCGTCAGACCACCGGAAGGCTCGGTCGCAAAACGCCACGAATCGCCAATCAAAGCAGACGCGAAATGGGGCAACGACGCATACACAACAGCAACAGCACAAAGGAGTTTCATCTTAAGAGCAAATGATAAGGAGAAAAAAAAGAGAGGAAAACAATCGATCGCACATCCATCCATTTATACGGCCAATGTGGTCGACCTTGTCCCACCCCCTCGATTTTATGCAAAAGGTGGGCTCCATAGACTAAGGACTTTGTTCGGGACGCCACATCGGGGTATCACGTTTTTTTTTATGGGGCCCCGTCATTTTTTCTTTGTACGCGTCCCTTTTTTTTTGTCCGCGTTTCTGCTCCTTACTTTCCTCAAGGATCTTCTATTGTAGCTCTTTTTGACGTTTTTAAACCACATTCGTTTCGTTCAAGCGTGCCATGTTGCACTTGCATTTTGGCCACGTCACAATGAAGGGCGCTTACCAGCATCCGGCCATCAGCCCATTACTTTCGTGTTTGTACTGATGCCAGCATCAAAAACTAGCTGCATCGATTTTTGCCCAAGTCAGCGCGAGCCACCACTCGACCTCCCTAGCAGGCATCCTCGCAGCTTTCCTTGCGGCGTCCCTCGCGGCCTTCGCAGCTATGATAGCCATCAACGAAAAGCTTACTTATATTCGAATTTCATTGAATCGAACCAAAATTGGTACAAATGCCAGCCAATGATTTACATGTTCCATGTTATTATTTTATTAAAATATAAGGCCTTGTGAGTCTCTATCTTGTGAGACGCCAAAAAAAAAAAAAAAAAGAACAGCCGCAAAAAAAAAAAAAAGGAGCGCAAACAGTAGGAATAGGGGAAGCATGCAGTACTTTATTTGGAAATGTGGGGCCCCGATATGGCGCCCCTAACAAAGCCCTCGAATTTGCAAAAGGTATGTACGTATCCCTTTAGATTAAGTGACCATTGGCTGCAGATCATTCCCATTTCATTTCATATTACGCATTCATACCAGTCATTGTCGTGTTTGCCGGCTGCTTGACACGCTGTGTATTCATTCCATGGCTAGCAAACGAGAAGCCAATATCGTACTCTATGGAAGTCAAGATTCATCTTTTGCTAGATACTGCAATTTCGTCGATTTATCATAGTGAGACATGCGCTTTCATAAAATTCAATAAACCAATTGTTTCACTTGCAATTTGAGAAGTAAGCACCTTTGTACTGGAAAGTCGAAAGGTGTAGAATTTCGAAGTATGGTCCTCAGATCGCCGCGCCATTTGACCCCATGGGGTGCGACCCTCGTTTACCGACAAAAATGCCTTAAAAGACCTGGGTGTGCATCGACTGGTATTTGCGCAAAATGCAATTTGCCTCTTTTTTTCGCCACAAGGCAAAGTCGACAAAATTGACCGCAGAGCTGCGAAACAAAGACCATCAGAAAATGCACAGTCTGTTGCGTACGTGGCTATCAATGATCACCGCAAATAACGAGATCCTGGCAGAGTTGATGCAACCAGTCTGTTTGGGGGCAAACTTTGGCGCGTGAAAACTCGCGTCAAGCGTCGCGTTACACGCGTCTGATTTTGATCATTCATGCTCATGGAGTTTCTCTTGCTGATGAACGCGTCCGCGCGGTTTTGTGGGCGCGTCTTTCCTATGCAAATCGCCATTGAAATTTTATCTAAAATCGCGAATTGCTCATCAACCAACAGGTCGATCATACTCTTTTCAAGCATTTTCCGTGGTTTCTCCATGCGATACTTCTTGCGTAAAAGTTTGGTGTCATTCTGCGGACCTACTTTTTTGAATTCTTCTCGCCTGCTCAAAACAGCTCATTTTTAAATTGCCTGTGTGCGCGGCCCCCAGTGATCTTTGACAGGTGGAGCCCATATTTTAACCGGGATTTCTAGCTCGTCATTTCATGTTGTGATGTGTTTCGCGGCGATACATTGCCTGGTTGGTCGGCCACATCCATTTTTTGCTAAAATGAACAATTTATTGAGCATCTTTGGACAAACGTGCAGAAATGATCTCAATATTGAAAGAGATGTAAAGAGAGGCACAAAATCAACGATGGCAAAATTTCTCAGCTATTGAATTAGTACAATCCTGTGATATTACCCACAACCGACAATAAAATCGGTCAGGTCGCGTTAGACTCACCGAGATTGCTGAAGTACCATTGTGTGCCAGCAAGCACTTTTGTTGTCCCAGTTCGCTCGTTCATTTGGTATTTCCCTGGCTTGGATTGTGTTTGTTTTCGCCGAGTAAATGGACTACATGTGCGCTATTTACCTATTTTTACCGCTTTGACCAAGTGCTTTTAGGTGTGCTTGTTCAAAACTTGGTCAGATTCTTTCAGCAACAATGAGAGGCAGCCACTGATCCAGATTTGGCAGAGAGGAGATCACTACAGCACAAGCAATGTTATCGATTCGGCGTGTTTTGGCATTTTGATGCCTTTCCAACGATGACATTACATTTGCCAATTAGCATGCAACATCCTGCTGACAATTTAAGCTGCTGCCAGTCGTAAAATATGCAATACAATGCGTGAATTGCGTACTGTAGATAGCTGTTGAGAAAATCCATCATTGGACGCCAGTGTCTTGAAATTGTGATGTCAAGGCAAAATTTACAATGGGGGTAATAACTAGACAATGATGCATCCGATGCTGCGCGTCATGCACCATCCATTGCAACTCTCAGAATGTCAAAACGGTTGTTTGGCAAGAGGCTTCACGCAAAAAATAAGATTTTCCAAACTAATTACGCACTTTCAGTCAACCAGCGCGCGACACAGCCACAACAGCAGGCGCGCTGGAAAGCCGCGATGGCGCAGCAGCTGCGGCACAGGTTTTTCATCTCGACTCCATGCGCTAGTGGTTGGCAAATTCAATAAAATATGAAAATAGAGTGCTTTCAATCTTGTGAGCGTATTTCCTAGTTATTTGTCGTCCAAAAAAAGTCACCCGGTCGCCTCAGCAAGCGTATCCATACGCGCCAAGCTGTGCTAGGACTTGACGTAAAGCAAGCGCCTCGGCGATCCAATAATGCAAAATCCGACGTTTTTGTCATAAAGCCTGCTTTTATTCGTTTGTCATTGCGCTAAAACCAGGCCAAAGTGTGCTCCTACACCGTCGCTTTCGACTGAGTCCCTTGGCGTCGCTGGGCGTGCCGAATTCCGGGCAAGGGACGGCGCCAAAAGTCAGGTTCTCAAGATTGCCTGTAAACAACGGGGCTTGAACCCCCAAATTCAAAAAGAGCATCGCCAGCGCGATTCTTTCTTTTCTTTTTTTTTTTTTTTTTTTTTTTTTTTTTTTTTTTTTTTTTTTTTTTTTTTTTTTTTTCTTTTCTCTCTTCTTTTCGCATTACATTCCACTTTTTTCGACGCATGGACGATCTTGACGACGAGTTTGACGAGTTTGATCTAGACCTTGGGGCGCTGGATGCAGCGGTGGCGGCGGTGTCACAACAACATGAACAGCATCAACCAACAGCGACGGCATCTTCGTCCAGGGCGGCGCCCTCAGGCCTTGTCGACGCGGACGAGTTTGACGACGAGTTTGACGACGAATTTGACGATGAATTTGGAGCGATTGATGATGCGGCGCTTGTTTCTGCGGTGGATGAGCAGGCACGCGCTGCGATAGCGAGCACGAGCACGAGCACGAGCACGAGCACGAGCACGAACACGGGGACGCGATTAGTGCAGGGGACGCTTCCGTGGGGCCGGCCGGCGCAGCAGCAGCAACAAGCCCAAATTCAGCAAAATCAGCGACAACAACAACAAGCATCCCCTGGGGGCCCATCGTCGGGGAGCTCTTTGTCTTCTTCCAATGGGCAAATTGTGTTTGGGATCAGGGACGACATGCCGGACCCGACGCCGCCATTGCCGCCGCCATTGTCAACGCGCAGCTATCACAAGTTGGCGCACCACGAATTGCCGACGTGGATCTATCCGGTCAATTACCCTGTGCGCGGTTATCAATACAGCATGGTCAGCAAGGCGCTCTTCAAAAACACGCTCATTGCGCTGCCCACCGGCCTGGGAAAGACCCTGATTGCCGCCGTCGTCATGTACAACTTTTATCGCTGGTTTCCAGAGTCCGTCATCATCTTCACCGCACCAACACGCCCGCTCGTGGAGCAGCAGATCGAGGCTTGCTTCCATATCTGTGGCTTGCCTCAAAAAGACACCATGATCATGACAGGCACACAACAAAAAGCCAAGCGACGCAGTCTGTGGCAAGAGCATCGCGTCTTTTTTTGCACGCCGCAGGTCGTCGACAATGACATGAAATCCGGCCTTTGCCCATCGCATCGCATTTCGCTCATTGTTGTCGACGAGGCTCACAAGGCCACGGGCAATTACGCTTTTACAAAGATCATTGATAGTCTGAGCAACGTCCATTCGCACTTTCGCGTGCTTGCCTTGTCCGCGACGCCTGGAAGGGATATCGAGACCGTGCAACAAGTTGTCCAGAAATTGCGCATCAGCCACATTGAGATCCGTGGCGAAGAATCCATGGACGTGCAGCAGTACACACATGCCAAGCGCATCCAGAATATCGTCTTGCCGCTCGATTCAACCACAAATGGCATTGTCCCCGAGGTCATTCGCGAATTCAGCAATGTATTCAGCCCGGTCATCGAACGTCTGCAAAAACACCAAGCACTGCACGCCATGCCGCTCGAGAGATGCACGCCCTATACCCTGATGAAGGCACGCACCGTGTACATGGCCACCGCGAAAAACGTGTCCGGTCCTGTCAAGGGCATGGTCGGTGCAGACTTTATGCAGGCCGAGAAGCTGGCGAGGGCATTCGATGCCATTTGGAATTATGGTGTCGGCGCGTTTATGGATGTCATGGACCGAATGTTCGCCGAGATCCGCGAATCCATCAATTCCGGCAAGAATGCAAAGAAGAGCGACGCCAAGCTACTTAACAATTACCAATTGACGCGTCTCATGGACAAATTGCGCACGCAGATGGCCACCCCGGGCTTTGTCGGCCACCCAAAGCTTGACGCCCTGCTCAGCAACCTGCTGCGCCACCTCGTCGACCGCGAGGGTTCGCGCGCCATTGTCTTTTGCTCCTTTCGCAACTCGGTCAACATGATCCTCAAGTTTCTCGAGGCACACAAACCCATGATCAATGCCGTGCAATTCGTCGGCCAGGCCGATGATAGTTCTGGAGGAAAGGGCATGAACCAGCGCCAACAGCAAGAGGAAAAAAAAAAAAAAAAAAAAAAAAGGAAAAAAAGGAAAAAAAAAAAGGGCTTTTT
>KV441897.1:52226-72130 GCA_001650995.1 Gongronella sp. w5 | reverse complement strand
GGAAAAAAAAAAAAAAAAAAAAAAAGGAAAGAAAGGAAAAAAAAAAAGTGCTGCTTTTTCTCATTTTTTTCCCCATTTTGTATGCTTGTAGACCATTCAAATGTTCCGCAGCGGCAAGGTGAACGTGCTGGTAGCCACGTCTGTTGGTGAAGAGGGCCTGGATATTGGCGAAGTGGACCTGATTGTGTGTTACGACTCGCACAGCTCACCCATCCGCATGGTAAAAAAAGAAAAAGATCGAAAAAAGAGGCTTACAGAGACTCAATTCGTCTTTTTTTTTTGGGTACCATAGTTGCAGCGCATGGGCCGCACGGGGCGCAAGCGGCAGGGCCACTGCGTGATGTTGATGACGGAATTGGAGGAGAGGAAGATGCAGAATGCAAAGGACACGTACAGGCGAGTCCAGAGCGCAATTGCGCGTGGAACGGACCTGAAGCTTGTGCCGCCAGGCCCATCGGTGCTCCCTGAAGGGTACAAGCCCGTGCTGCAGCGCAAGAAGCTTGTCATTGGGCATTTCGTGTCAACCTCTGTCAAACGTCAACGCGCCAAGGGCAAATCGTCCATGCCCGTCGACAAGGACGGCACTCTGACCCCCGATTCGCGCCGTGCACTCCTTGACGATCTCGGCTGTGGCTCCTTGCAGCAATTGGATACGCGTCACCGCCAAGAAACACTCGATTCGCTCTTGGAAGACGCACGAAGATTTATTCCCTTGAATTCCGTCCTTGCATCAACAAAGCGTATCGCCCACTCATCCTATACACGTCAATTCGTCAAGATCATATACAACATGGAACATCACGCGCTGCATGGCGAGTATCCCATCGACACAAATGCAAGTCAGGCCTCCCAGGACAATCTCGACCGCTTCGTCCTGCCCACGCGCCCAAAGGACCCAATTGCAAGCGACACGTTGATCCTCCCGTCGCGTCGATTGCCACGCGCCCAGCAGCCACCCACATCCACACATATACCCCATCAGGAAAATCAGGAAAATCAGGAAAATCAAAGCGATTTGGACGATGATGCATCGTGGATGGGACCTCTCGTCACTAGCGGCATGATGGACGAGGGCGACATGGACGACAATGACATGGAAGACGATGCCATGGATGATGATGCTTGGGAAGACGACGACCAAGTGGAAAACATAGAGAATACCCATTTTAACAACAATTACGACACCATGGACGCACCGCAGCCGCAATTGGAGCGCGCCAGCAATGATGCGCCTCACGATACCATCAGCGACGCTGCGCGTTTATCCAATCCATCTCCTCCAGCCCAAAAACGCGAAAATACCCCAAAAACAGCAAATCCCACCCTATCGCGTGAATTCTCGCCTGACGACGACATGTTTGGTGATGATGGCGATGACGACGACGATATGTTTGCCAATGTCGACCTATCTGCGTGGGACAATGCGTATACATTCGACGACGACATCGAGCAGATGCATGCACAACAGCCGGTGCAGCAGAATGACAATGCCATGGACATCCAACAGATATGGCCAAACCAATTCCCGCAATTGACTGAGCATGCGCGCCAATGTCTGCGTAACATGCTCCGCAGTTTACCACCCCACCACCGCCTGAAACGCCTGTTTGCTTCAAAACCGCCATTTATGCACTTTCTCTCAGCTACGCAGCCAGACGCGCATCTATTTTCGCCAGCAGCACACGTCAATCCCCAAATAATGCCAACCTCGTAAGAATAGAAAAAAAAAGAAAAAAAAAGAAAATGAGTCGTGATGGTTGATTTTTTCCTCCTCCCCCCTTTTTTTTTATAATAGATCCTCTGCGCCGACACCGCGCTCTGAAGACGATACGTACTCTTCCATGGACATGGACGAAATCGAACAACTTGGCCGCGAATTGGACGTTGCCGAGCAAGGTCTGGGTAATCCTAACGACAATACCCGCGAAAACACGTCCAATACCACTCTTGAGCTATCAATTCCAGCGACCACCTCTCACACATGCTCGCAAGACCTGTCCAAGCTCACCATTGCGTAAATTTGCTTGCATACGACAGAGGGAAAAATGGGTTGTTCATCCCATTTTTGTCTTTTTTTTTCTTTTCTTTTCTTCTTTTTTTTTTTTTTTAGAGATGATCCGGTTAGTGTGGACAATGTGGCACCAGCAAGCCCTGATGGCTCGCCACAACTGCTCTCCTCAAAGTAAGACTACTTGCGCTGCTAATTTTTTTATTCAGAACATGATGCTTTTCATTGAGTTGCACGACGCTAAATTCATTTTTTTTTGTTTTGGAATGGGTTTTTCTTCCCTTTTTTGTTTTTTTTTTTCTTTTCTTTTCTTCTTTTTTTTTTTTTTAGAGATGATCCGGTTAGTGTGGACAATGTGGCACCAGCAAGCCCTGATGGCTCGCCACAACTGCTCTCCTCAAAGTAAGACTACTTGCGCTGCTAATTTTTTTATTCAGAACATGATGCTTTTCATTGAGTTGCACGACGCTAAATTCATTTTTTTTTGTTTTGGAAGCAATCCCGAGCGATTTTGGGACGCAAGCGACGTGTTTTCAATGATTGACGAGTCTGTGAGGCAGGTGACCCAGGAGATGAGTTCGAGCAGCGACGATGAGAGCACGGGCTTTAGCTCGCCGATCGTGGTGCGGCGCCGCACGGGCCGACGCCTGCTGGAATCACCATCCGACGCGACATCGCGCCACCGCTCATCACCTGTCGACGCGTCATCGCGCTACCGCTCATCACCTGTCGACGCGTGCACGCAAACACCGCCGCAGCCGCCGCCCATGCCACGGAAAATAACGAAAATGCAACAAAAACGCATGGCAACCACGGATGAGGCCAACAATGTGCATGCGTTTTTTGATTTGGAAGCCGAATTGAGCGGCGATGACGTGGGGGATGCAGACGATGGGGATGCACTGGATGGCGAGGGCGACGACGCGAACGACTCGTTCATTCACGATGGCAGCAGCAGCGGGGTCGACCGGAGCGTCACGACGGGCCACTACCAGTCCCCTGGGATGGCCATGTACCGCGAAAGCCTGCACCAGCACGCCAATGGACCCCAATTCGCCAACACCCACCGTGGCCCCAAATGGCTCGACCGCATACATCCCGAAAAATGGATCCAACAATCCGAATTCGACGACGAAAATGACATTTTCGACGACGAACTGGATGTCGACCTCAATGACACCACACACACCATCTCGGAACACGAATTGACGCGCATCTCAGAGGACGAGGATGATTTCATGTCGTCTTGACCCTTGTCAACTTTTTATCGCAAATCGTTCAATAAAATAATATTTTAATACACGCGTCTTGTTCGTTTTTAAAAAAAAAGAATCGGGTCGACTTTTGGAAATGGATGTAACTCATTTTCTTTTTTTGTAATCGACTTGTCAATAGGCGCTTGATCAAGTTCATTTGATCGTTTTTTATTTCATTTTCGTATAAAAGAGATTTCTTTTATGCTGTGATTTTGTTAGCATAACCGCACGACGCCGTAAAGCCGCTGGTATCGGTCGTGAACGTAAAGTTGGCAGCGGATGTGGAGCAGTCGCCATAGATATAGGGCTTGCCCACGGTGCCTTTACTGGCACCGGCCGTCGTGGTCGTCGGGTTGCCAAAGAAGGCTTGAGTCCATGGCAAGTCCGTGCACGCGTGCGAAGGCATTGCGTTCCACGGGTAATACTCAACAAAGCCCACCTGGCTCTTTTCAATGTTGCCCGCTGCAGGCAGCGTGTACGAGCCAATATGCGTCTTGTTTTGCGACTTGGTGTCGACCAAGGTGCCAGTCCACTTGTTGTTGCCAACCGATTTCACAACCAGGTTGTACACCGTGTTGTAAGTAGCCTCAATTTCAACGGCGCAGCTGACACCCGCACCGCCGTCCGCGCCAGAGTGGCAATTCGCATCGTCCGTCGTGCTGCCCTTGACAAAGCTCGAAAACACGCCGTGCACGATGCTTTTACCATTCCTGTCGGAGCGCGGCTGCAGACCCGTGTACCCAAGGCCATTGTTAGCAAAGTTGTATTGCTGCGCAAAGTAAAACCCAGCCACGTGCGGCGCATTCGGCATTGCTAGCGGAAACGTCACGTCCGTCAGACCTCCAGCAGGCACAGTCGCAAAGCTCCACGAATTGCCAATCAAAGCAGACACGAAATGGGGCAGCGACGCAGACACAACAGCAACAGCACAAAGGAGCTTCATCTTAAAGAGTAAATGACACAAAGAAAAAAAAAAAAGAGAGAGAAAAAAAAATCGATCGCTACATTTATACCTGGTCGACCTTGTCCTACCACCCCCTCAATTTTATGCAATTGTGTGTAACATTTTAGATTAAGTAATCATTGCCTGCAGATCATTTCCATTTCATTTTACGCATTCATGCCATCCATTGTCTTTTGCCGGCTTCTCGACACGCTATGTACATATTCCATGGCTAGCAAACGAGAAGGAAATATCATACTCTATGGGCAAGAACGGCATTCCAAAAGGGGCCACATCATGCCGGTGCTGGTAACGGGCAAACATTGTATTGAGATGGTATTGAGATTGCAGAAAAAGCTCACATTTCTATTTTTTTTTTTTTTTTGTCGCGGCGGGGCCCCAGATTGACTTTTATAAAGTTTAGTCAACATTCACCTTTTGCCAGATTCTTCAATGAATTACAGCGAGGCATGCGCGGTCATAAAATGCCAATAAATCAATTGTTTCATCTGCAATTTGAGAAGCAAGCATCATTGTACTGGATAGTCAAAAGGTGTAGAATTTCCGAGTGCATGTATTGGAAGTTGGTTCGACGCTCTGTGAGAATCATGAATGGAATTGGCGCATGACGGAATACAAAATAGCTAAAATGGTGGATTTCTCGGCAACCACCGAAGCAAAGGTGTCCCTGAGCCATTTTCGCTCATTGGACCGCGGCTTACAATGCCGTTGGCACTGATTTCGCGCGTCGGCGCGAATCCGGGGACATGTTGCTTGATTTTACCAGCCAACTAATGGCCGCAAAAGCCAATTGGATTGATCAAATCATTTATCATATCCGGCAGGTCAGCCACGGCTACATGACTATGCACAAAACCAAAAGCATTCCGCGGGCCGGGTTGACGCAGTAACAAAAGTAGGTCAAATTCTAAACAAAAAAAAAAAAAAAAAAAAGGAACCCCCTGAAAATGGAAATACGCGTCAATGCGTGGTCCGAGATTGATTTTTCACTGGTCAAAAAGAATGCACATACACCACAAAAACATGACAGGGGCAAAATCGAACAAAAGGCACAAAGTCATAGCGCACACAGTCCTAGAAAATTCAAAAATGTCACCATTTCGTGATTTATTAACGCCCATCTCAAGAACGCGCCAATCAATCGCTAAAAAAAAAAAAAAAAAAGCTTAGAAATTTCGCAAGAAAGCGCAATTTTATCGATAAAAAAATGTCAAGCTCCCTAACCAAGATCGAAAATACGGATTTTCAGAGTTATTGCGCACCAAGTCACCGAAATATCAAAGCGATATCTCCAAAATAAAAGCATTTTTATCCTTTTGGCCGCTGATTCGTGTGAGGTGTCAGGCACGCTGATAGGTTGCACCTTTGGTGCGTGAGCTACAAAATCGGGAGGATCTTACCCCCCTTTTGCTGATGCGTCCTCCGGATCTTGGTCATCGGGTCCTATATTTGAACTAAAAGATGCTGAACACAAAAAAACCGGTGACGTCAAGATTTTTTCAGAGATTGGATCACACACTCCTGAGAACATGCATTTTTCATAAAATCAGGGCCAAAACAGGGTCAAAACGAACCCTGAAGGCCAACTGGCCGAAAGCTCGAAGCGATACGTATCGCCAAACCGCAAGCGCTTTTACCGCGTTTGTCCGCTGATTCATTTGATGCGTCTCACGCGTCGGGGCGCTCAGCCGTTGCCGCTGTATGAGACCAAATGGTCGTGATTTTACCCTCTTTACGCCTACAGTATGAAACTGGTGCTTCAGCAGAAACTTATTCAACTAGTCCCAAATTTTGACCAGTTGTTGATGGTACTGTACCGGTAGATCCACCAATTCTCCAGTGGTGTTAAGTTTGCTCCCGAATTGGATCACTCAGTCGCGACCTCGCGAGAAATCTCGAGATTCGTGAGTTTGCTGGTGAAAACCCAGTGTCAAATAATACATTACGCGTTCCTCCCGATGAGACTGACTACTGTATCTAGCTCCAAAATTAGACCAGTGGACATTCGACCCAAAACTTCGGTGATACAGTACCAAGATCTCTCGCAAATCGGATCTCCACTTACTCATTACTCCTAAGAAAATGCATTTTTCATAAAATCAGGGCCAAATCATCAGGTTGACGTCGCAGCGCATGATACCAGGCTAACTCGCCGAAAACTCGAAGCGATATCCCCGGACCACAAGCACTTTTACCGCGTTTGGCGGCCTATTCATTTGAGGTGACTCTTGCATCGGAGCGCCCAGCTGCTGTCGCGGCACGAGACAAAATGGTGCTGATCGTACCTTTTTTTACGCCTATGAAACTAGCACTTCATCAGAAACTTGCGCATCTGGTCCCAAATTTGGACCAGTTGATGACAACCCTAATTCTCCAACAACGGTGTTAATTTTTTGCCAATCGGGTCACTCAGTCCTGAGAAAACTCGAGATTCATGTTTGCTAGTGAAACACCAGAGCCAAATAAACAAATACTGTATACTGTATCAATCATATCCACTCCATTGTTTACAGTACAGTACAGTATTACTGTATCTTTGTTTTTTCTTGTTATTAAATTAAAATTCTGCAATCATGGCCTTCTTTACTTTTGAATGCACAAGGCAACAAGATCCCGCCCTACAATCCGCGGACTGGCCTTCCCTGGTAACCCTAGGTCGTGGGCCAGGTTGCCCCTGACCCTCGTATCCTTTGGGGCTCTTCTGGACCCAACAGCATGGATGATGATGATATTGACCAACACTGCTATGCCCGCAAAGCCAAGATTCACGCCATACTGTACATTTTTTCTCTTTTCTTACGCGCTACTGCCTGTGACGTCATCCCTCCTCAAGGCTGTCCCCTTCGCGCGACCGCTCTTAGCCCCTAATTCCTGATGGCCAACACCAATGAATGCATGATGATCCAACCTCCTATCAGAAGTACATGATGCAATTGACCCTCAACTTGCTTGGCGTTACAGTAATAAATCCCCTTTTTTTACTGGTGGATCTTTCAGATCCATCATCTTGACTCATACTGTACTTGCAAATGCACAACCTCTTTTCCCTCGATCCTTAGGATGCAGTACTGTACAGTATACAGTACATTAAAAGAACATCCGCACCGCGCATGTTCTTCCTTTTTCCCTTAACTCTGATATCATGTTGTACTGTAATAAACCACCCCATTATGATCTTGCCCCATTACACCTCTAATAATGTCCCCGTCGTGCCCGTTGCCCCGGTGCTCTCCTGCGAGCACAACAAACACCCCCCGGCGGTACCTCCCGCCCGTTGCTGTGACGACGACAAATGCTACTGTACTTGGTGGCGCGGCGAAGAAGCAAACTGCGGCGTCTTCTACTGTATGACGGAGACATGTGTTCCCCAGCAAGAAGCAAGGAAGCAACATCAAGTAATCGACAGCGACCCGCTTCGCTTCAGAATGCATGTCCTCGACCAAGCAGCAAGTGGTCATAATGGGAAGAAAGGTCTCCTGAATGTCCTGCATTTCTTCCAATGCTCCAGCGAATCGGGGCTCATGGCAACCTCCCGTCTCCGCGTCGCCCAACAACAGCTGCAGGCAGCCACCCATCATCCGGCAGACAACATCGGGATGCAGCAAATCTTGGTCTCGGCATACAGTACAGTACTGTATAAAGTACAATCGCCTAGCCACCGACCGATTGTATCGCCGAGATGCAAAAAAGCGGTGGTGGATTGGGTCCTTGATGAGAAATTTTTCACAATAAAATTGACAAACCTTGATTGGAATTTCTCCAAACCTTTGAATTAAGCAATTTCGTCACGTGTTTTTCAACATGACATTGAAATCCCAAATTCAACTGGGTCGTTGTGCACATGAATCCAAAATACAGTTACTGTAGTATCGACATTTTCATAATTTGGCACTATTTTTTGGTCAAATTATTGTTTGATCGCAGTGAAACTCGCATTGTTCAAATGAGACGGGCTCGGACGTCATTTCCAGAATGTTTGATTGCCCGATGCGTGACGTTTGCATGCTTACAAAAACCGTTCAAATATTTCAAAATTTTTCAATCTCAATGTTCTCGGCAACCGATAGAACGACACAAGGCGCTTTTAATGCTTGTAAGAAGCAGCCTTGAATTTCTATCGAGTGAAACCAGTTTCACCGATGGATGGCCAAAACTCGCAGAGAAAATTCACTTTTTCATCAAAATCTTTGATCGCGATTTGCTCGACAACGGTCTGGTTGACCCCTATTTTTTATTGCAGTTTACTAACAAATAGGCAGGCAAAGCATCTAATGGAATGACTCGAGTAGCGCTAACTTGGGTTTTAACTTTTTGCATCAGTCATTTCACGAGGCAACAGCCCACTACTCAACGCACTAAAAGTGCCAAATAAAAAAATAAAAAAATGAAAAAAAAATAAAAATTCCATGCAATCCACGCAGCCTATTTGGAAGTGTCAAACCTAGTGTCAAACCTTAAAAATTTTGCAAAAAAATCTTGCTCAAAGTAAGCAATTTTCTCAGTCGATCGCCGTTCATGCGTCATGCTTTGGGTTTTATTCTTGCTTTGGGCTAACTTGCCATTTTCTCTGCCAATAGTAAATTGTCGGATTTACCTGCTTGGGATGCATTGATCACTCGGAGTTCGAAATTTCCCGTTTTTGGGATTTAAAAGTGTGACCCCTGAGTTTTTAAAAAGTGTCGTAGCGCTTTGGGTTTTTTAAGCTTTTTTGTTGGTGTTTAAGCTTTTTTGTTGCAAATTTTGCGCTGAACACGATGCGGCCATTTTTGAGTGGAGTCGACCATGCAGATGGACAGATGAATGCAAAAGAGTAAAAAGAAGGTTATTTTGGCATTTTCGAGTCCAAAAAAAATCGCGCGGGTCTGTTTTGAGCACTGGCCTGAAGTTTATGCCGTGACGCATTTTTCATTGGCGGGCAAGCAGGCTGTAAAATTTTTTCTGGAGGAACAACAGGCCGGCAAAGTCTGAAAAACATGCCCTTTGGCGCATTATTGGTGGGTTTTAAAAGGTAAAGGACTAAAGGTGTATGATACTGTACGCTACTGTATTTTTACAATGTGGCACAAGGTTTCAAGCTCTGAAATGTTAGCACGCGTCACTTTCTGTCCACTGAGATTAAAAATGAACAGATCACGTCACTGTTGGGTGTTGGCGTGTAAAATCCAAAAAACGGATGGATGAAAATCATGCTCTTTTGCATTTTCTCGGGCGCTTGCTGAGATGCTGACTGATTTTTTTATGCTTGCGAAAGCTCACAACCTCACATTTGTGAATATTGACAGGCAGGCAGAGTCGCGCGCTCGCGCCAGCATGATACAGTATCATACAGTATCTAACAAAGAGCCAACAACAGCCAAGGTGCCAAATCATACCGTATCATAATCGAAAAAGTGACTTCGCGGAGTTATCATATTATTGATTTATTGCACACCAGGTCGCCAAAACCTCAATGCGATCTCTCCAAAACACAAGCGCTTTTGCTACTGTATTGATAAACTTTAGGAGACTCACGCGTCGTGGCGTCGATATGTTGGGCCATCGCTGCCGTACGCGACTAGATGGTGGTGATCGCTGCCGTACGCGACTACCTAGATGGTGGTGATCTTATCCACTTTACGTGTACTGTAAAATCTCAACACCATGCAAATCGTGCTTTTGTGGCATTTTCACGGACGCTACATTGCTGTCTGTATTTTTTTTTTCAAACATACGTAGACAAGATGCGATTCATGCTCGCAATGCCCTCAGTTCCTCGCCAAATTTGAGAGGGATAAAATCACAGAATTACCGTCCGTGGAACAGAGACATTGGCAGGATCAATTGATCTCGAGTCAAAAGGCCTGACGATGTGTCTTTTTATCATATGTTTTGATGATGTTCGCATTGATGACTTTTGTCAATCCATCAGCAATCTGCATCCTTCGGTCATGTAGAGCCCTAGAAGCGAGCGCAGAATTCATTTCGAAATAAAATGATACTGTAAAAATATTAGAAAATAAAGTCGCGTCGATCGTGGCACGCGCCAGCAACTAGCATTGTCCTATCGCCGGAAAGGGTGACTCTGGAGTGTATGCTCGGCCAATGGCAATGGAACGGTCCCTTTTTTTTAATTGATCGATCCTTTTCATGTAAAACATGCCGCAGAAGCCTGTAACCCGCTTGAATGTAGCCACTAGAAAGCATTGCTTTTGCGCAGATTTCGACATGATATGTGTGCTGTGTCTTTATTGCATCAATAGGCAGCTAGCGAAGCAAAAAAGGGACGGGAAAAGCAATTACAACAAAAGGAAAAGAGAGAACAAGTTGCATCGAAAGGACGAAAGGGGATAGGTTTGCGAGAAGATGGTGGGGGGTCTATTGATTTGTTTTTTGTTTTCGTGTAGTCGAGGTGGTGATCTATTGCTTTTCGAGTTGAGCAATGTACTTTTCGAAATCAAAGTTGGGGTCCTCGATATCTAAAAAAATGTGAAAAAAAGGCAAAACGTAAGAATCAGGGCCAGGGCACAGACGCAAAGAGGTCGCAAAGATTGAAACATCAAAATCCAAGCTGACGGGGGGGAAAGTTACCTAATTCAACCGATGCGTCGACCTTGGAGGCCTGTTGCTTGGCGTAGGCAGCCTTGGCTTGTTGAATAAGCAATTCCTTGTGGTGGTAGTCAGCTTGCTTGCGCTGCTTCTCAGCGTCCTTTTGGAGGCTGCAGTTGTGAACAGCGCCGTAGACGACACCCAGGCCCAAAGCAGACCAGCGACCAACCTGAAGAAAAAAAGAGAAAAAATGAGCACAGAGCAAAGCATCGGCCATGTCGCATGTACGTTGACAAGGGATTGGTTCATTGTTTATCAAGGGGGATATAGAAAGAAAGAAAGAGGGGGAAAAAAAGGTCGAGCAAGGAGGGGCCCAGCCATTTTTTTTTGTTTTGCGGCTTGTGACGGCTATAAGAGCCCCCCTCGTAGCCCAATTCGGAAGTGACCAATTCACACGGGATTTAATACTCCTTTCTCTGACTCGCATTGAGCGCGTTTATGGAAAAAAAAGGAGGGGGCGTGCATACAATGCTGGGTAAAATGCCTGGATGTTGCTTTGCTTTTATTCATGTGGTTTTTTGCTTCTTTGCTGCGCCACCCTCGACTGCTTCGTCGTCATCATCGTCATGCGCGTCATCTTCGGATGAGATTTCACTCTGGTCATCATCGTTGTTCAGCAAGCTTTGCAGCATCATTCGTCGGCGTCGCTTGGCTGTCTGGTTCGTATCCACCATGTTGCGCAGCAAGTTGCCCTGCAAACCGAGATTGTGCGGCCCAATGATCGAATGATGCACGTGCTCAATCGACTTGAAATATTTGACCGTCTAGAAATCAATGTGTCAGCCTTCTATTTTCTCTTTTTTTTCTCCATTTTTTTTCTTCCGCGGTCTACCTTGACATGCAATTCTAACGTGGCGTCCTCGTCGCATACTATCAGGCCCTTTGGGTGCATTTGGATGGCTACAGAGAAAAAAATTAGCAAAAAAAAAAAAGAAGGATGGCGCGCATGTCATGCTTTACCAGACACGGTCCACATGTGATTGACACCTTCTTCAATGCACTTTGCCAAGGCAAGGCTCTTGTGCGCGCCGGTGATGACGACCAGGACCTCACGCGCATCCATGACGGTGCTATTCACAAGAGAAATGGGTGGGTGTGTGAGTGGCAGGGCCAATGGGTAAAAAGAAAACGAAAAAAAAAACTTACGCGACGCCCACGGTCAAGGCCAGCTTGGGCACCTTGGATACGTCGCCCCCAAAGAAGCGCGCATTGGCGATGATTGTCTCGTATGCGAGTGTCTTGACGCGAGTGCGCGACGTGAGCGACGACCCCGGCTCATTGAACGCAATGTGTCCGTCGGGGCCGATGCCGCCCAAAAAGAGCTCAATACCGCCCAACTTGGCGATGGCCGCCTCAAACTTGCGGCACTCCTCGTCCAGGTCGTCCGAATTGCCATCCAAAATGTGCACGTTCTCCTGCTTGATGTCGACGTGCTTGAACAGATGATTCCACATAAACGTATGGTACGATTGCGGGTGATCCCTAGAAAACAACAACAACAACCAATTGAGCATCCACGTATCGATTTTGTCCTGCCCCTTCCTCTTTTTTGTTGTGCTTGTTACCTTGGCAGACCGACGTATTCGTCCATATTAAAGGTCACGACGTGCTCAAAACTGACGTCGCCTGCCTTGTGAAAGTCAACTAGCTTGTGATAGACGCCAATTGGCGACGAACCCGTGGGCAGGCCCATAACAAAGGGCCGATCCGGCGTCGGCTTGAACTGCTTGATCCGCTCTTTCACATAGTAGGCTGGGACGGCACAGGAGAAATAAAAAAGACGCGTCAATTCTGTCTTTTTCCTATTTTTTTCTGATATTTGCCGAACGCAGCATGGCGTCGCTTGCTTTTTTTATAGAGTGCCTACCAACATAAGTGGATACTTCATCATAGTCTTGACGAACAATAAGGCGCATATTATTTGGAAGGGGGTTGGGAAATTGCAAAAGGGAAAGAGAACAAACCGGGGAAAGACCCGCCCTTTTTTTAATTTTTTTTTTGGGCAATTCACCCACCCTTTTTTCTTTCAAATCGGAGCTCATCATTCAGGGTCCAGCTATGGCTTCCCTGATTGGTCAGCGCCTTGTTGTTTCCATGGCTCTCATCAACCTTGCCAGCCAAAAATGGCAACGCGCGGCGGGATGTCGATACGTATGAAAATTTTGGTCTAGGCGTGCAAGCGGCCCGCTCAAAACCCTGCGCAGCGTCAAATCAATCAAACTCTCCCCTCCAACCCAACTGCCGTCGTCTGCGGGCATATAACATGGCAAATAATTGGAAAAAAAGAAAAAGATGCAATTTCTGCGACATCCGTGGCCTGATGGCTTTTTACGAGCTTCCGCGGGTTCCACGTAAACGCAATACTTTTTCTTGCTACACCAGATGGAACCTTATAGCTAGGTAGGGAGGCCGCGGCGTCAAGCGTGACACAATGCGCCTTTTTCTTTACAGTATATTTTTCACGAAATCTCATTGATTTCGCGAAACGACACGCTGCGACTGCGGCTGCGCCTCCCCTGCATCTGATCGGCCCGCCACCAATTGCAAAAGAGCTATGGAGCGTCAAAAGAGAGCTTTTTATATGGGTATTTATGCGCGCAATCACAAAAAAAGTAACATATTTGGTATCGTAAGCAAATGGACAGGTTGGAGTGGACACTTCAAGGGCACGTTTTGTCTCATTGGTCGAATGGCTTGATGCGACGTGAGCGGCGCTGGCGTATCCGCTCGTACCTGTAGCAAAGCGACGCCAAATCCTATAAAAACAATGAGATGAGGGCGCTATTGACACGCAATTCTGCAAATGGTTTACCTTGAGCACGACAAAAAGGCATCCACCGAGCACATTGCGATGGAACGCGTCCGGAAAATGAGCGCGGATCCACTTGACTTGTCGCAGGCAGCTGAAAAAAAGAAAAACGAAAAAAGAAAAAAAAAAGAAAAAAGAAAGAAAAAAAAACGAAAAAAAAGACGCGTCAGTACGCGCCGTCTTTGAAACCAATTGAAGGCAGCCACTAGAGGGAAATCACTTACTTGCCAACAAGGCTGCTGATGGTGGGCCACAGGAGCGCGCTCATGATGGTGACATTGAGATCACGGCCGTCGCGGCCAAAGAGGATGTCAATGTCCTGCGCGTCTTGACTAGACAATCGATCAGCGGCCGTGGCGTCCTGGCGTGCAAAAGACGACGATGTGTCTTGCTGGGCAACGCGCTGACGGCCGTGCAGCAGCGAAAAACGCACGCGTCGGCGTGGCAACGAGGGCAATTGCAGATTGTGTGCGAGCCGGCGGCGGATGATGTGCAGAATGCTAAAATAGACCAGTCTGCATGAAAAAAGAAACAAAGAAAAAGCGACAATAAAACAAAAAAAAAAAAAAGAGTCAAAGGTGAGAAATCGCCTCTTTTTTATCACCTTTTTTTTTTTTTTTTTTACCTGATCCATGGCAAAGAGCCTATGACCAATGCGGGAGAGGGCGGCCACGAGACAGATACTGGGGCATTGGAGCGCAAAAGAAGGAGGGCGACGATGGGGAGAACACCATCGGCGAGAAAAAAAAAAAGAGTCAAAGGTGAGAAATCCCCTCTTTTTTTTCCCCTTTTTTTTTTTTTTTTTTTACCTGATCCATGGCAAAGAGCCTATGACCAATGCGGGAGAGGGCGGCCACGAGACAGATACTGGGGCATTGGAGCGCAAAAGAAGGAGGGCGACGATGGGGAGAACACCATCGGCGAGGCGCGAGCGAGACGCGACGAGAACAAAAGGAATGGCGGGTAAGCCAAGAAAGGTGCGCCACGTCCACGAATGCGTGTGTCCGAGCCATTTTTCGCCCTCTTTTGCGCCAAAGAGGGTGAGCACGGTGTAAGCACCATAAGTGCTTGCGGCAATGAGGACGGAACAGCCAAGACCGAGGATCGTGACGTACGGAGCTGAGGACCGGATGACCGCCTGCAGAAATTCGAGGCACACCAATGGCACCGATTGCCTTTCGAACAGATAGTAAGGGATCCCACACTGTGGGCACAAAACCTTCTTCATTGTGTGGCCCTTTTGATTCTCGGCAATCCAATCCAGCAGGCATTGCTCATGGCACACAAGCGAACAAGGACACGGCTTGACCCACCGACCCTCAGAGTCTTGGTCCTCGCCAAAGCATATCCAGCACCGCCGCGGCTCCCCTTGCTGCTTGCCGTCGCCATCGTCCGTCGTCGGCACGCCACTACGTCGAGAAAGTAGCTCGTTCATAGTGGGGTTGTATGACAAAAAAAGAAAAAAAAGCAAAAAAAGAAAAGAAAAGAAAAAAAGCGACTTTTGCGAAAGAGAAGGTCAAAAAGGGAAAAAGATGGGGTGGCCTTTTTTGTGTGTAGGAAAAGATGAGAGTGAAAAAAAAAAAAAAAAAAAAAAAAAAAAAGCAGCGGCTGGCCCAATTGGCCGTTGTGCCCCATTCACCGGTAAAACGACGCCCCCAAAACCTAAAACCAGGGCGGGCCATTGCCCAATTCGTCACGTGCAACGGCGCAAATGCATCTTGTTTCATTGCAAACAAAAAAAACAAAATGACACATTCTTTTTTGGGTGGGGCGGAAGGAAAAAGGCGTAAAGAGACAAAGTAGACACAAGGAAAAACGAGGGCGCCGCCTGCGTCTCATCCGCCGTTTTTTCCACGGCAAAACAGGTTCCCATCGAGTTGCACGTCGCTGCCACTTAATTTTTTTTTTTTTGTGTTGCTTTGGATGTGTGCATGAATGCATATAAAAACACCAAAAAAAAACGCGTGTTTCTCTCTATTTTGCTCTTTTACATGTCGCTCTTTTACAATTGTCGCCATGGACATTCAAATTGACACCCAAAAAGTAGGGGGAGGATGCTTTGAATATAGGGGATTATTGGCATTATTATTATTTTAAAAAGGAGAAAAAGGAGAAAAAGAAGGGACGACTTTAGGCCTGGGTATCGAGTGATCTGAGGCGGCGCATGATATGATCCATCTCCTGCTGGACGAGAGCCAAGGTATCTTGATGCGACTGGGTGGTGTGCTCGGACTCGGTGAGGGTATCGTGAAGCGCCTGCAATTGGCCATCAATGTCCTTGACCATTTGGCGCTGCTCTTGCTGATGTTTTTCGTACGCCTGCTCCATTTGTTGAACGGCTTGTGACGACGGAAGGTGCAATTGGGCCTCGACTTGCTGCTGGAGGGCCAATGCCTTTTCTGACACGGTCATCAGATCCTGGTACGCGGCCGCAATGGCTTGATGCAGCGATTCCTTGTCGGTGCGATATTTTGCTTGTTGTTGAAGAATCGTCTGCTTGACTTGTTGGTAGTCTGCTTGCGCCTGCTTCTCCAGACGCTCCTGTTCTTCCTTGGCTTGCCGCAATTCGTCATCAAGCACCTTTAGATGCCCCATGCCTTGTCGCGCACTCGCAATTTCATCCGTGTACTTTTTCACTTGGCCTTCAAAGAAGAAAGCCGTTGCCTTGGCATTCTCGGCTTGCCGGTCCTTGCGATGGCTCATGTCCGTCAGCGTCTGGATCTCCGTCTTTAGCTTGCGATTCGTGCGCCCGCTTTCTTGCGCATGATGCTCTGCCTGACGCGCCTGTTGACGCGTCTGATCAAGCTCCTGGCGCAAATGAAGCAGCTCCTTTTCCGCCTGAGCAATCTTTTGTTGCAATTCGCCAATATCGCTGCCTGTCGTCGACCGCCCAGCGCGAGCAACCACTAAAAATTTGAAAAGTAAGATAAAAGCTGTTTTCTTCTCAAAACGCACTCCAACAAGTCGCCCTATCCTGTTAAAATGAATCTTAGCTTACATTCATGAGTGACTTCTTGGTCCGTCATAGTAGCAAGATGAAGAAAAACGTGAAAAAAGGGAAAAAAGGCATCTTCTCCTCGTTTTCTCGCTTTGTGCAAAAAATGGCAAGTGTTCAATCTCCTCCGCCCCGCTTGTTGAAGGACACCGCATTGATCACTGTGTGCGCTCGGTGATTGTACCAAATCCAACGCTGCCTGTCGACGTGGTCGAGATTCCTTTCGGGTGTGATATCGGCAAGACATATGGCATTCTCAACCGGCAGCCCTCGCTAAGTGAGAATTCGATGATGGCAGTGACTCTTCGTGTTGGCGAACATAAGATTTTTTTTTTTTTTGTTTCTCCTTGTCTCCCTACCGCCCCCCCTTTTTTATTCCATTATGCAAGCGTCCGAGCCTTTGCCCTTGAATCTAAAGATCCAGAAAAGCAAGGATGTTGGTATCGACGAAGCGACGGCCTTCCTCGACTCGTTTTTGCACAAGGGAGTCGCGATCCACGCCGCCAACAACACCATTTCCGCCCAGTTGCACCGCCTGTACGTGGGCCTCAAGGACGAAAAGAAGCGCACACACCGACGAAACAGCATTCTGAGCGACAGTCAAGAGAATTAGCTTTGCCTTTTTTTTTCTCCCCCTTTTTATCATTTTTTCCATTTTTTTTCCTCTTTAGCAATGGCCTCTTGTTTTACCTTGCCTTGCCGCCTCGTCTCATCCCTCATTCTAGCATGATTCACAGATTCCCCCCTCCATTCTTCCCATTAGATGATAAAAAATAGCCATTCTTTTATTATTTTTGCGTCTCGTTTTTTTTTTTTTTACTTCTTTTTCTAGTTAAAAGAGCCAAGTTCAAACGAATGCTCGTCGTGGAACGAGCCATGGAACGTGGTCGCGACAAAGTCGCCGACAGGGATCGTGGCGATCTTTGTAAACGACGCGGCATCGAGGACAATCAAGAAACAGCGATCTTGTGCAGGGCCGGCCTCGTCAAGTACGCTGACCAAGCTTAACACGACGCCATCGTCTTCCTTTTCGCTACCAGGACGCGCCACAAAGATGGGCTCGGAACTCATGTACGCGTGGCGCAAATCTTCCTGCTGATACGTCACCAATTCGCCTGTTTGCACATTGATCTTGACAATGTCGTAGCGCTCGCCCGTGCTGGCCGTCGGAGGCGTCAATTGGCACCCATACGCGTACGTGTACGATTTCATGCAATGTGCAACATTGATGCGCGGGAATTCCACATTGGACGCGAGCAAAGTTTGCGCAACAGGCAGCTTGGTGTCTTGAGCCACGGTATCGGGATGCCATTCGAGGTGGAGGCGACGGAATTCACCAAATTGTGAGAAGCGCGCAGGGGGCATACGCACGCCATTGTAAAGTGTCTGCTCTTGGCTCTGATGCTGCTTGTACTTCTCAAAGTCCGAAGGACGCGCCAGATCGCCAAAGGAAGCGGCCTCGTACAGCATTTCGCCGCTGTACGCGCAGCAATCCAAATCAATGTGCACACGGCCCTTGTCGTCGACGCGATCCACGGCATTGGCTATGTGGAACGCGAAATACGCGGGCACCTCGAATGTCGCCATGTGCCCCTTGCCGCCATGACGATCAATCACGTGCAATCGCGTCGGCGTGTGAGCCTCCCACTCGAGACCGGCTTGGATGTTGCCATTGAGCAGGAAATCGAGCCCATTGTTGCGCACCACAAGCGGCGATTCCGGCACAATCACGTAATTCGACGAGGCAAAGAAACTGTGGCAATAAAATGCACGCACAGGCGTCTTGGCCTCATTGAGCGCATGCTTCACCGTCGCAAGTACTTGCGTCGTGCCATCCGGCTTGATGGAAAACACCTTGATCCATTGCTCGCCCGCAAAATTGATCGACACATTCATCGTTTCCTTGGTTTCATAGTCGTACATATGATGTGCAGCACTGAACGGACCCGTCAACTCCTTGTCGTAGCTGCTGTATTCAAAAACCTTTTCGGGCTCTGCAATTAATGGAGAGTTGAGCCATTGGGCGATTTGTGTGTTTACATTTTTTTCTTTTTTTTTTTTCTCACGTACCAAGCGTTTCGCGATTGACCTTTTGCAGAGCACTGGCATCCGTCTTGGAGACCAGGATGAGCGGCTCATTGGACTTCCAGTCCTTGGGTGCGGGGTAATTCGGCGTGACAGTGACACTGACATTACGCGACGACGCCGTCGCCTTGGGCGGGCGGAACAACAAGCGATCCAAGCGCGCAATGGTGTCCTTGATGCGCTGCCACGTCGACATCTCGATCGAATGGCCGAAAAACACAGCGCCGCGCCCCTGCGTCTCGAGCAAATCCTTCTCATAATCGTCCGTCAAATAGCGCGAGCGATACACCGCGCCATTGTCGCTGCCATGCAGCTCAAAACGATGCATCAGCGAAAGGCCATCAAACGCATGATTCAGCGCAATCGCCGCGCCGCCCTCGTCAAGGTGGAATTTGCCGGGTCCTACAAAAAAATAAAAAAGATAACAAAAAAATGAGATCACTGCCCTCACTGCCCTTTTTTTTTTTTTGCTTTTTTTCGTGATTTACGCACCAATGCGATACATGACGCCATTGAGCCATGGTGGGAGCGTGCCTTGGACTTTGAGCTGCTGCGGGGTCACGGTCTGAGGCGCATTGCGATGCATCACAATTCGCTTTTGAAAGCCGGCGAGAAGGTTAGAAGTGTGCAAATGGATACCCATATTGTTTTGTGGAGTAAAAAAAAAAGGTTGAATTAGCAAGATTCCAGCATGCTTTCCGATGCCACTATTTATCCCAATCCGGCAATCGGCAATTGCAACGCCCCTCATTCTTGCCGCCTGGCCCGTCCGTGCACCTGATTTTTGGATCACCTGCCGTTTTTCTACTTCCTCACTTGCCCTTGACAACTTGCAGATCTCTTGGCCACCCACTGCCAAGAGAAGGGTTTGTTTAAACAAACACGACGCCCAAAACGGCATCATTCGCAATCAAAACGTCGAAAAAGGCATCATTCGCATCGCCCATAGCCACGTTTTTTTTTTCGGTGCAAAGAAAGCTCCAGCCCCATCTGAAAGGCATTATGCGCCGCGTCAATGCAAGCATAAAGGATCATTGATTCTTCACTTTTGTCTTGCATCAGCCACAAAAAAAAAAAAAAAAGAATAGCAAAACGTCGTTTTCTTGGCTGAAACGCTTGCTTGACCAGGACCAGGTGTTGCGTGGGCCGAGCACCACTTCGCGACAGGCAGTTGCGGAGAAGCCGTTGCCTTTTCATTTTCT
>KV441897.1:0-52201 GCA_001650995.1 Gongronella sp. w5 | reverse complement strand
TTTTCTTTTTTTCCCTTTTTTTTTTTTTTTTTGCAATCCCGCCGTCAATGCGTCATGTTCAAGATGTCGTCTCTTTTTATTTTCCCCGCATGATCGATCTCTGGCCACTCACCCATGAAATCAGCGCGACCAATGGCCTGATCGGCAAGTAGCCAATTGGATATTTTCAGAAAATATAAAAAAAAAGAGACGCTATGGAGGGCAAAACCCGGTGTAACACTGGACCGCAACGGTGTCATTGCGTGCCATTGGTGCTCGGATCGTCGCTTTTGGCTCTTGGGACGCGCTTGAGAGGGCATAATGAGCTGTGCCTCGCAGAACTGGCCCCGAATGGCTGCAACCTCGGACCTGACGCAGCATCTATGGAAAGAGAGGCTCTAACCCGTCTAAAGTGTATTTTATGAAAGAGTATTATGGTATGTACAGGATGCAAAAGAATAATGAACACAAAAAAAAATGAGAAAAAGGAAAAAGGAATCGATTTTATGGCATGGAGGCCGCTCTTTGGCGCAATGTCATGGCGTCCGACGCGCGACTCGTGGCTGCATAGCCAATGTCCTTCCGAGACAAGGAACCTGGTCTGTATTTCTCTTGCATTGGCACGTCTTGGCACGTCAGGGACGCATGTGATGCTTCTTTTTTCAACGTGGACGCGAGTGCGAGCGAATTGAGCAGGTACACGCCCAAAAAGATGATGAGGAAGCCGCAAATGAGCGTGACGGTTGTGATGGCGTCGGACGTGTGCCAGCCCTGGAACATGATGGCCGATGCCAAGATCGTCGCGGTGGTGAAAAACACGTAATACAGGGGCGTGACGACGTTGGTCGAATAAGTATCGAGCGCCTTGTTAAAGTAATTGATCTGGATGAGGATGAAAATGATACACATGAACGCAAAAATGTACGTCGACGGCTGTGTGAATTGGCTGTTGCCCTCGATCGTCAACCGCACCGCAATGCCAAACGCTTTGATCGTCATGATCGACAGCGAGCCCACGAGCGAGCAAATCGTCACATACACAAGCGGTCGGTCCTTGCCCCATCGCGGCGCCGCTTTCCAAATCAGCAGAACTACAATCAACACCGCAAACACGAAATACACAATGAAACCTGCCAAAAAAAAAGAAAAAATAAAGAAAAAGACTGAATATCAGCTGCGCCATCTTGTATAAATCTCGCTTTTTTTTTTACCGGGTTGAAGCATGTAAGCGACGAGTTCCTCGACGCTCTGGACCGGTGGGTCCTCTGGCGAATGCAGGACAATGATGACGGCACCCAACAGCGACAAAAGGCAACCAATGAGTCCAACTCGCGTGATCTTTTCTTTCAGGAGGGGAGATGCCAACACTGCCCTATTTAAGTGCACAGTTTGGGTCGTCGTCAGGCACTGGATTCTATCTTTTTTTTTTTTTTTACGACTTACCAAACGACGCTCAATGCGCCTAATGGCGTGATAAGGACGGCCGGCGCAAAAATGTACCCGACAAAGTTCAACAGCTCGCCACAAATCATCGTGACCATGCCGACCCACCAGATGGGATTGCGCAGATAGCGGTGTGAGTCGGATGCGTACACTCCCTCCTGGATGGGCGTGCATCGCTGCAAAGCCATCTTTGTAATGACAAAAGAGATGCCGATGAGGATGCTCGAGCATATCGCAAGGATCAGGCCGATGTATTTGGACTCCATCAAACAAAGTGTAAAGAAAAAAAAAATGAAAAAGGGAAAGAAAGGGGAATCCGCCTGGCCTGATAGGGGTGGCGAGGGGTCAAAGACGGTTTACAACATATTTATCCCCCACTCCACCTCCTCTCTCTCCATGCCCAAATCCCAATCAATCCGCATGAGGCATAGAACCCTGCTGACTTGGCAGTATGACCCGCTTGTCATGCAAAAAAAAAAGGAGGTTACCAAAAAAAAAAAAAAAGGAAATCAGAGATCATCGCCAGGGGCCGAGCGCCTTTTGCTGTATTGCAAACAAGGGTTGCAAGGGAAAGGGGTGAGTGCAATGAAAGCGAACAAGAAAAAAAAAGTAGGAGGGAGGATTCAGGGAGAATTGAGGAGCATCTTGTTTTTTATTTTTTTGCCAGTCTGGCCTTTTTAGCTGCCCCGATGGCATGCTTTTTTTTTTTCCTGACGCACGCATTCCATGGGCTTGACAGTGATCTGAATGAGATGCGAGCAATGCCAGTGTACCGAAAGATAAAAAAGCGAAATCATGCGGAGCTCATGCGTCACGAACGCGTCGTCTGGAAAAAAAAAAAAGAGAATTCTGTGATCCAGGACCGCGCAATTCGCTCAAGTTGGGTTCCCCTCGTCACATGACCTTGCCCGCATCACACTGTCACGCGCAGACAAAGAGTGACGCGTGCCTTGTAGGTCAATTCTGCTTTCAAAAAAAAAATAACAAAATAATAAAACCAGATGTGCTTGCCCATTGGTTGTGCTGCACACTTGAAACATTGCCTGCACTGAGCGCATCGTCAAGTAACACGATTGTCCGAGCCCAGCTGTGGTTGATTTAGCATAGGATTCAGCGCCACGAAGTGCCAATTGCTGTGGCCAGGGTTGCTAGCTTGGCGCACAGCCAATGCCAAGCTTCCTGATGAGGTTGATGTGTGCGCCATGATCAATTTGCATCGCTGTGGGCCTGACTAGCGGCCCACACAACGCGAAATCAGGACAGATTCGGTTAGAGCCACGTGATCTGGCTTTTCAGACCATGATTTTTTTTGTTTTTTTGCCTTTTTTTCAGAATTGGCACATGCGCTGCGACCTCACGATGCGAGCATTGAAGCATTGAGCATCGCGTCACATTGAAAACACGCTCAGCACCGGTGCCAAGACGCCAGTTGGCACCCCATGAAATGGAGAAGCAGAGAGGGGGGGCGCTTTCTTGGCCATGTCAGTGGCAAGGCTCGCTTGGCCACGGTGACACAGCGTGACGGAAACCTTATTTTAGCTCCAAGCCTAACGTAAGACGCGGCTCGCTTGATTCTCACCACACAGGCCACACTTTTTTTTTTTTTTTGCTTCTTTGTGGTTGGTGTTGCCATTGCGTGAATGATGAGCGCGCACGCACCCACTGTCGTGCGCATGCGTTGCTGAAAATAAAAAGGACACGTTCAAACACCATTGAGGACCTGGTGGGCACAATTGCGAAAAAAAAGTGACCTGATGAGCGGGCGCAAAATTAGGTTCAACGCGCACACGCGCACAAAAAGATGGATAGGGAGGGCTCAGTGCAACCTGCAAGTCATGTGTGGGCGCCCATTGCCAATGCGCGCATGCGCGCGCGCGCGCCTTGATTTTTTTTTTTTTTACCAATAACGAAAAAAGATGGCCAATTTTTTTGTTTTATTACGTTGCTTTCCTGGATGAACTACGGGCAAAGAGGGGTGCGTGTATGGAGAAGAGGGAGACGAGGTGGAGAGCAAAGGGGGACGAGAGAGAGAGAGAGAAATAAAAAGTATCAGGCGATTGGGAAAAAAAAAGAGAAAAATAGGTATTTCCAAATGAATGGGGCACGCGTGTGTCATTGAGAGGGGGAAGGGGAGGAGCAAAGAGCGAGGGTGCAAGGAGCGGTCTGGGGGAAAAAGGGAAAAAAATTGGGAAAAAGGAGGGAGAAGGGGGGGGGAAGGGGGCAATGATTACAAAATAGTACACTTCTTCTTTTTCTTGGGCGGGGCCGCAGGGCAGAGGACGGCGCGAATTGCCTCATCAAAGACGTTCTTCAGGCCGTACTGGGTGAGCGCGGAGCATTCCAGGTACTTGACGGCGCCAATATCCTTGCACATTTGCGTGCTCTGCTCAAACGAGATGGGCGACATTTTCTTCTGCTTTAGTCGCTCAATGGTCTCGGGGTCCTCGCGCAAATCGAGCTTCGTGCCCACCAGGATGATGGGTGTATTGGGTGCATGATGGCTGATCTCTGGGTACCACAAAAAAAAAAAAAAAAAAAAAAAATAGGAGAGAAAAACACGTCAAAATGGAGGCAAACCGCGTTTATGACGTCTTTTCCTTTTCCCTCCACCCCTTGCTTCCATCTCATCCCTTTTTGTACGCCCCATTGGACCCCAATTGTCTCCCTCTCCGTACCTTTGTCTTGACATTTTCAAATGAAGGCGGGCTGACCAAGGAGAAACAGATCTACATCCAAAAAAAAAAAAAAAGGCGGGGAGTGAGCGCGCGTCGACGCGACGGAAACGCTCTCAATGTTTGGCTTTTACAAGGAACACATCCGTTTGCGGGTAGCTGAGAGGGCGCAGGCGATCATAATCCTCCTGACCGGCGGTATCCCACAAGCCAAGGTTGATAGGCTTGCCGTCGACCATCACATTTGCCGAATAATTGTCAAACCTAAACGCAAAAAAAATGTGCAAAAACGAAATACAAAGGGCAATCCCGAGCAGATTTCAGCATCCAATCGCGCAAAAAACACGCGTGCGCGGCGTCTGCACCGCACCGCGGAGAAATTCGCACTTACACAGTGGGGATATATTCACCAGGGAAGGCGTTGGTCGTGTATGAGATCAGCAAACACGTCTTTCCTACAGCACTGTTATCATCAAGTGGAAAAAAAGTGAGCGACCAAGCAAAAGGAAAAAAACGCGCGCGAGCCACGACGCGCCTGAGACTGCGCCGCGCAGTGTTTCACTTACCCATCACCAACAACGACACATTTGATAGACTGCATAGTATGAAACCGGAGGGGGACAGGGAGAGGGGATGAAGTCGCAAAAGCAAAAAAGAAAAACGAGCAAACTCAAAATCAGAAAAAGGTGGGCAAGAAGGCCCAAAGGCGGGTATTTAAATCATGGTCACACAAAGTCAAATTCTCGTTCTCGTCCAATCGGGAGTGTCAAGCCCCAATCTTCTTCATCAACACTAAAAACCGCCATGCCGCCGTGCCGCGTGCTTTGTGCTCTTGGGTCGAGTCCATGGCCGGCACAGTGCGCCAAATAGTGCGTCTTTAATGGAAAAATTGAAAAAAAAAACACACACACAAAAAACACAAAAAACACGCGCTTTTTTTTTTTTCTTTCACTGGCCGGATGTGGGGCAAATGGGGTTCATGGCCGTGTGGCTTACCCTGGCGCGGGTGCGGGACACGCGTCATCGTGACACGCGCGCGGCGCAATGGCTGCCGGCAGCCATCACACGACGCCCATCGCCCTATATTCCAATTGGTTGCGTAAAACAACGATATTTTTTGAGCGATTGGGCGCGCTCGAGCGCTTTTGAAAGCAGCAGTCGAGCCACATGCACCAGGAACGACGCCGGATGGCTGATGGCGATATCTACCCATCTGTATCCGGCATTAGCGCGGCCGCACTACACCCAGTCCACCCATTGCACGTCCATCATCACGATCCTTTCTCCATCAAATCGCAATCCGAGACCACGACGCCCCTCGCGATCGCCTCTCTCAGCTCAGCACGTTTCTCGCGATCGTGCAGCCCCTGGATGACCGTATCAGAGCACTTGTTTCACCAAAGCAGCAAACGGCTCATAAAAGCCTTTGTAACACCCAATATCATGATCCCAAACGCATACCAAGCACATTAAAGGCAACGAGCACGATTGAGCATGCGCCATTTGTCTTGACCAAGTGCAAAGTGGCCGTAAAATCTGGGAAGTTAAAAAAAAAAAAAAAAAAAAAAAAGGTGCGACGCGTTGTGGAACATCAGACCAATGCCAATGGGTGCATGATACGACCGCGCTACCTATGCAAAAGAGAAGGAATCACGTGCCCCAAGTGCGCCGCCAGCATCTAAATTGACAATTTCATGTATATCATATAAAAAAGTTCATTTTATGTGGTACTTGCCTGCGTACAATGCTGGTACTGTACGCACGCGTGTAAAGTAATGGTATAAATAGTAAACCACACAAGAATGACGCGAATGATTTCACACCAATTGTATTTTGGCCAAGTATCCTAAAAAAATCGTTTTAAGATATACGCAACTCGCTATTCATGCATCGCAATTACCCAAAACAAACCCAAACGTGACAGGTCCGTCTTGAACACTGGGCTATAGTTTACGCCATGACGCAGGTTTCATTGGCGGGCAAGCAGGCTGTAAAAAAAAAATCTGGAGGCACAGCAGGCCGGCAAAGTCTGAAAAACGCGCTCATTGATTTTTGAAGGTAAAATTGTGCCATTTTACAGTACATCAAGTCGCCAAGATCTGAACGCAACACTGTAATGTTTCCAAAACACAAGCGCTTTTACTGCTTTTGGTTGCTGATTAATTTGAGATGACTCGCGGGCTCATACTGTATGTTGAACCATTATTGTCGCGTGCGCTATCATACAAAAATGGACAAAACCTTACAGTACCGCTTTTTGCTGGCGCGTCCTCTGGATCATGTTCTTCGGGTCCTATATTTGAGCCAGAGGATGCTGAACACAAACACAGCAGCCGACAATGTCAATTTTTTTAGAGATGGTCTCGCTCCATCCTGAGAAAATGCATTTTGCGCAAAATCAGGGCCAAACTAGGGTCAAAAAACGACACCTGAAGGCTAACTCGCCGAGAACTTGACAGGATGTCCCCAAACTACAAGCGCTTTTACTGCGTTTGGCCAGCGATTCAGTTAAGGTGACTAACGCGTCGGGGCGCTCGACCGCTGCCGCCATACGAGATCAAATGATGGTGATCTTACCCCTTTGAGTAACATTTACAGTATATTTCAAATTCAATCTAAATCTCATTATCAAGCACTCATTTCGTCGCAACTCCTACATGCTCCTCAACCCTTTATTTTCTTTTTCTTTTTTCTTTTCTTTTCTTTTCCTTAATCTCTAAAATCTTCTTAATATCAACTTTATATCTAATATAAAGAAATTAAAAACATCAATAGTTTTGAAACGTTACTCGTAGGCTGCAGCCCACTCAGCGCACAGAAATGTACAAAATATCATAAGAAAAATAAAAAAATAAAAAATAATAAAAATTCCATGCAATCCACGCACCTTAATTTGGAAGTTTCAAACCTTAAATTTTTGCAAAAAATTTTGCGTCAAGGTAGGCAATTTTTCGCAGTCGATCGCCGTTCATGCATCACTCTTTGGGCATTTTGCTGAAGCTGGGGGCGACCTGCCGTTTTGTCTGTCAACAGCAAATAAATTGTCTGAGTTACCTGTTTGGGATGCATTGCACTCGGAGTTCGAAAAAATTTGGGATGCATTGATCACTCGGAGTTCGAAAAAATCCAAATTTGGCGTTTTCTGAGATTGAAAAGTGTGACCCCTGAGTGACCCCTGAATTTTTCAAAAGTGGTCGTACGGGGGTTTTAAGCTTTTTTGTTGCAAATCTTGCGCTGAATTTGATGCGGCTATTTTTGAGCGGCGTCGACCATGCAGATGGACAGATGAATGCATAAAAGTACAAATAGAAAGCTATTGGCATTTTCGAGTTCAAAAAAAATTGGGCGGGTTCATTTTGTACACTGGGCTCTAGTTTACGACGTGACGCAGGTTTCATTGGCGGGCAGATAGGCTGTAAAAAATTTCTGGAAGCACAGCAGGCCGGCAAAGTCTGAAAAACGCACTCTTTGATTTTTAAATAATAAAATTGTGCATTTTGTGCAGTGTATCGCGATGCTTCAGGCATTGAAATGATAGCACGCGTCAGTTTCTGTCCACTGAGATTGAAACAAGGACAGATCAAACGTTTTATTTCTGTGAAAAAAATCGAAAACGGATGAAATTCGTGCTTTTGTGCATTTTCTCGGGCGCTTCAAGTTTAAAAGCGTCGAAAAAAAAATTGCTTGACGCGGCACGCGACACTACTTTTTTTTTGCCACCAGATTGTTTCCTTGGTTGGAAAAATTGTGACAAGCAACCAAATGGCCCATCAAAATATGAGACACCTACAGTATTACTGTGCTCTATCTCACGAAAATCAACGAAAAACAACAATTGCCATGATTGCAAAAAGAAAAAAAGAAAAACATTATTACATACTGCTTTTATCCAGTACAGTAGTGTCAATTATTTCAAGAGCCCGATCAATGAGTTTTTTTTTATTGAATTTTGAAAATTTGAAGATTCGCGGGGAGTCAGGGACTGAAAAGGGAAGGATCTCAGGCAAATGTAATTGTGGGATTAAAAACAAGCACTACTGTGTACTGTATGATAGAAAGCCTACTCGTCGTCGTCGTGGGGACCAAACAAATGCATTTTTTCAACGTAATTGCAGGCATATACAATTGCAGTGCGCTTATTCCAAAGCAATGCGAATGCGTGAAGGGCGGCGTGAGATGCAAATTTTGGCTTGGCAAAAGAGGGTTGTGTCATTTTCATACGCTCATTCAATTCCGTCCGCACCATTTGGACATCAGTATCCTTCAGCTTTTGTGCAACGCTTGTTCCCATGGAGTCGAAGTCATCAACAATAAGACGACCATAAAGCCACATTTGAACGGGGTCGTCGGTTGTTTTTTGCTGGGCATCTTGAATCAGGATGATCAAGCGCATCTGCTTGGTGAATAATTCAAAACCCTCTCTGATGCCAATCCATTCTGAGCGGCTAAAGGCCTCACACACATGAAGCGATGATGTGGTGATCGGAAGAGAAAACCAGTGAAGCATGCTACCGCCAAGCCGGTTTTGGTATTTGCTGAAAAACGAGCGCAGTAATGAGAATTGTTCATTGTCACCGGAGATTCAAAGCGCCAATCATAGGCGTTCACGCAAACCAAATGTAGTTGGGATAGAGACGATAGGCGCGCCACGGCGTGCTCCAGGACGCCCGGATTTTTGATCGTGCAAGTGTCAAGAACCAATTCTTCGAGGCACGAGACTGCCGGCATTTGTTGGAAGGCCACGTCCATGTCCATGAGAACAGCGTAGTGCATTGTCAGCTTTGTCAAAAATGCCAACCCGCTGAGTACCGGCGACAAGGGGAGAACATCGCTGTCGCGAACCAAGGTCATCGCAATGTCACATGGAAGTGATTGAGGGAGGCGAGCGAGTGAATCGCGAATCAAGTGAGCTTTGAGGGCAAGGTGAATTTTCAGGGCAGGACACATGGTGGCAATTGGGCTTGACGAGCCAACGGCAGCATTTTCATTGGACAAGCGTTTCAATGCAAGTGGAGGAGGGCGGTGGTCATCGTGGGTTGGAGTTGCGCGTTGAACAACGTGATCGCTTGCACGCATGTCGATTTTCAGGCAAAAAGAGGCGAGTTTTGGCATGAGGAAAGCAAAAAAAAAAGAGCCACATCGTGTACATCCGGCACATCTTGCGGAGATTGTTTGTGCCAAGTGGTAAAGAAGATTGACAAGTTGGTCATGCTGAGGTGACGCGATTCGCTGGTGAGCAATTCGTCGACAAAGTTGCATAGTGGGATTTCGTTGACACTGGACTTGTAGAGCCCTACATTGAGACTCTGCAGATGCTGCACATTGCGCAACAGGGTCAGAATGCATTCAAGGCCAGAGTCGACACGCTGAATGTTGAGGATGCGCAAATTGGAGCCTGGATCAGGTAAAACAGGGCGCCAGGGATTGGAGCAGCTAATGAATAGATGGCGCAGGCTTGGGTGATTGACAACATTTTTGAAGATGGCGAGCTGCTCCTCATTGCTGTCCGCTTTCCAAAAATCGAGGCTCAACTTGCTAACTTGGCGCCAATAGGGTAGAAGGATGGCCATCATGCTCAGGCAATAGCTAACTTGCGACGTGCGAATGCTGATGTCTTTGGCTGGGAATTTCGCGTGCGGGGCGCCTGTGTAGAAAGACACCATGTCTGTGAGCTTCTGCAAGCGAGACAGATTGACAGTGATTTGCTCAAAAACAATGGGCGTGGCCATTTTATTGAAGCGGTGGTCAACAAGACGCATTTGGAACAAATCCGAGGGAGGCAAGCGCTGCATGACAAGCCGGAGCAGCTCGATAGGAAGTTCTTGCAAAGATGGCATCGAAAACGAGTAAGAAAAATGGGTGGGAAATGGGAAGGGAGAGACAAAAAAAAAAAAAAAAAGAAAAAAAAAGAGAAAGATGAGGAAAAGGGGATGGACACGCGGCAGTGGCGTTGATGAAAAAGGAACAATTGAATCACCGCATGGGCGTTTTGCATGAAATTGAGCAACACACGTCGGAAAACGAGTGAACACCCGTCAAACGACGCGCTTTTTTTTTTTTCTTTTTTTCTTTTTGGCATAAAAAAGACCGTTTTTAATTCTTTTTTTCAATGAATACAGACTAAAACAAAATAGGAAAAAGGATAGAGGAGAGGGAGATGCAAAAAGTATGGTATAAAGACGCCAATTTTATCTCGAACAATGAATGCATGCAAAAAAAGGGAGGAAAGAGATGAAGGAAAATGATTGTTTTTTTTTCTAATACTTGCCATAGCCGCCACGGCCACGACCACCACGACCGCCACCACGGGCACCACCGCGGCCACGGCCACCACCACCACGGCCACCGCCGTAACCGCCGCCACGGCCGCCATTGCCGCCGTAGCCGCCGCCATAGCCGCCGCCATAGCTGCTGCGGTTGTTGTTGCGTTCTTCCAAAGCAGGCAGCTCCTCAGGGATGGACAACTGGATGTTCTGGTCGTGCCAGGGCTTGCCAGCAAGGGCGACAATGCCATCTTCAATGGAAACCTTGGAGGAGATGAGATCGACAACGACACCGGTGGCATCCTTTGTGAGGCGCCAGCCGCGCGTGTCCTCGTACTTGATTTCAGGGTACTCGCGGCTGATGATGTTGCGGACATAGCCAGCATGATTGATGGGGCGGCCAATGTCGAACAGGAGAGTAGTCTGGCCATCCATGGAGGTGAGCAGCGAGCGCGAGGGCATGCCCTGGTGGTAGCCAGTCATGACGGCCAAAGCAGCGGCAATGGCGTGTTCAGCGCCGTGTTGCTCGATCAATTGCTGGGCCGCCTCTGTGAAATGCGAAAGAACCTCCTTGTTCACGTTTTCGATCTGTTGGAAGCAATCTTCGGTGGTCGATTTGATAATGTCTTCGGGACGCGGGGCAGACATGCGTTCGAATTTGACACCGGTCTTGCGCGTAATGTAATCGAGAAGCGATTCTTCCATGGGCTTGTAAAAGGTAACACAGACGCCAGAGCGGCCAGCACGACCAGTACGACCAGAACGATGCACATAAGACTCGGTATCCTTGGGAGGTTGGCAATTGATGACGAGATCGACTTGAGGAATGTCCAGACCACGCGCAAGCACGTCCGTGCACACAATGCACTTGTACTTGCCCTCACGGAAAGCCTTCATCGTCGCCTCGCGCGATTGTTGAGCAATGTCACCGTGAAGCACCGCGCTGTCTTGCTTGAGCTTGTCGTGCGTGCCCAATTCGTTGGCATCGGCCTTGGTAGCGCAGAAAATGACCGTCAAGCCACTCTTGCCATACACATTCACGACATCGCCAATGATATCCGCGCGCGATTGATACGACGACGGCATCGCAATGTGTCGGATGTTTTGGTTGGTGCGGTTGCGCGCATTGCCAATCAAATCAATGCGGGTGTAATCGGACTTCATGAAGCGATTGATTGTTTCCATCACGGATTCCGGCACCGTTGCAGAGAAAAGCAGCGTCTGCGGCGTCGCCTGCTGCTCCTTGACGTGGTTAAGCACATTGAACATGTCTTCTTGGAAGCCACGAGCGTCCAAACCTGAAAAAAGGGGGCAAACGAGCGTCCAACCTGAAAAAAGGGGGCAAAAAAATGAAATGAGTCACTTTTTCTTTTTTTTTTTTTCCTCAATTTTTCTCAATTTTTCTTTATTTTTTTCCTTTCTCTCGCTCTCCTCCCCCCTTTTTTTTTATTGCTTACATTTCGTCGGCCTCGTCAAGGATAATGAAGCGCAGATCGTGCAACTTGAGATTGCCAAACTTGATGTGATCGAGAATACGGCCGGGTGTGCCGACAACGACGTCGCATCCTTGGCGCAGGACGCTGGTCTGGTCTTGATAAGGGGTGCCACCATAGACAGGGAGCGCCACGAGGCGCGAGCCCGAGATGTACTCGAAATCGCCGCAAACTTGCTTGGCCAAATCGCGCGTGGGGCACAGCACGAGCACACGGGGAGCACGGCCGCGCTTGGAGCTGAATTCCTTGTCGGCAGACAGCTTCTCAATGACGGGCAACGCAAAGGCAAGCGTCTTGCCAGTACCGGTGCGCGCACGCGCAAGAACGTCCTTGCCATCGTAAATCGCATCAAACGTCTTGGCCTGGATCTCAAACAGCGAATGGATCCCATGCGACGCAAGATTGGCCACCGTGCCCTCGGTGATGCGGTAGCTGCTCAACTTGAGGTGCTCCTCCACCTCCTCGGGCTGCTCTTCCGTCGTTTCTTGCATTTCAACAGACTCCTCAACCACCTGCTCAACAATAGGCTCGGCGTCGTCGCCAAACTTGATCTTCTTGTTCGGCTTTTCCTCGTTCGCAGCACGATCACGCTTGCCTTTAGTCTTGCCTGGAAAAAAAAAAAGGAGGGTCAGCTTCATTTCCCCCAATTCTATGCCACTCTTTCCCTTTTTATCCTCCCTGGCTCTTGCATTTTACCTTCGTAATCACTCTTGGACGACACGCGGGAGGGCATATTGATATTGTAAAAAAAAAAAAAAAAGGTAAAGAGAAAAGAAAGGAAAAAATAAGGAACGAGCGAAAAAAAAAGTTTTCAAAGGGCAAAGCGCCTTTGAAACTCAGCCTCTTGCTGCGTCGCCTATTATAATGCAATCAGGGCGGTGGCTGAATCGACCAATCAATTCCAAGAAAATCAAGGTCAGAAGCATGATCTTTTTTCTTTCTTTTATTTCTGCGCAAAAAAACAGAAAAACAAATCAGAGCTTGGCCTGCGGTGACCCCTTGAGCCGCTCGTACATGGCCTTCATTTCGCGTCGCACTTGCAAAAGGAAAAAAAATGAGTCGTGTGATTGCCCGAAAAAAAAAGGAGGATTGAGCCTTACGGATCTTGCCCGACACATTTGTCGGGATCTCGTCTGTGAAAAGGATGCCACCGCGCAGCCGCTTGTGATTGGACACACGTTCCGCAACCCAAGCTTGGATCTTACGCGCTAGCGCGTCCTGTGGCGCGCTCTTGTCACGGGGCACAATGAACGCCAATGGCAACTCCGTGGCCTGCTCCTCATCATAGATCCCAATCACGCCCGCTGTCTCCACGTCGGGGTGCGTGACAAGCAAAGCTTCTAGCTCTACAGGCGCAACTGTGAAAAAAAGGAAGTGTAAGACACGGCAGCATTTTTTCGTTTTTTTCATATTTTTGCTCACCTTGCAGGCCCTTGTATTTAATCAGCTCTTTCATTCTGTCGACAATGTAAAAGAAGCCATCGTCGTCGTAGTAGCCCACATCGCCCGTGTGGTAATATCCGTTTTCGTCAATGGCTTGGCGCGTCGCTTCGGGATTATCAATATATCCAAGCATGCACTGTGGTCCACGGACCCAAAGCTCGCCCTTTTGATTGGGTCCAAGCGCTGTGCCAATAAGCGTGTCAACCTGTCGCTCTTTGCCATCTCCATTCGTATTTTAGATGCGACTTACCTTTACCATGTTCGTCAACAATGATAATCTTGGTGTGCGGATATGGAATGCCAATGGATCCCGGCTTGTTCGCATCCAATGGCGTGCGCGTGATGATGGGGCCATATTCACTAGCTCCGTAACCCTTTCCAAGCAAAAAGCGAGTTGAGTCGCGTCACGACGCGCTCATTTTTCGTTTTCCGCGTTTTTACGCGTTTTTGCGCGTTACCTGGCTGACCGGGCGCTTGAATTGCTCTTGTGCACGACGCACGGCATCAGCAGAGATGGGCGCTGCGCCAACAGTGAAGGCCTGGATGCTTGAAAGGTCATACTTGGACACTTCGGGCCGATTGATTAAATGCATCAAAATTGGAGGTGCCGTGCCGCAATTCGTGATTTTAAAGTCCTCGATAGCTTTACACATCGCCGGAACAGAGTATCTGAGAAGAATCACTGAGAAAAAAAAATAAAAAAGGACGCGCATCAAGCGATCCGGCAAGCAAACGAGGAAAAACGGTCATATTGCGAGAAATATAGCCATTATCGCTTTTTTGAGAATGAAATTCTTACCCACTGACCCCAATTCGATAAGAGACGTGCTCAAGCATCTAAAGAATCCAGCTGGGGGCCCATTCAAGTTCGCAAAAATAAAGAGATGAGCTATCTTTTGTTTTTTTAGGCGTCGATTGCCTTTGTTTACGCACCAACATGGTAGACTGGCAGGACGCCGAGCGCCACAGTCTTGCCCAGCAGTTCGCGAGTCTCGTCGTCGGTCAGGTTGCTCATGTCGACATTTTTAACCGCCTTGGCCACCTCAACAATGTTGGAAATCCAATGATAATGGCTAAAATTGGCACATTAATTGGCCGCTCGTCCTTTTTTTTTCGTTTTCAGCCTCACCTCGTCATGACGCCCTTGCTCGCGCCAGTCGTGCCGGATGAAAAAAAGAGACAAGCCATTTCGGTGCGCGATTCCTGTTGTGTCAGCGTGGCAATAGGCGCAGCCATGGCTGCTTCAGACCAGTCGACGACGGCGTCGATCAAGCAAGGCACGCGTTGCTGCGGATCGGGGACGAGCGAGAATACATGTTGGATGCCCAAAGCCTTGCAATACGGCAATGCAACGTCAAGCGTGTCTGGATGCGCAACGAGATATTTACACTTGCTCAATTGCAACTGGTGCTCCAGCTCGCGGCCCTTGTAGCTCGCATTGACAGGGCTGACATATGCACCTTGGTGAAAAGTTGGGAGATCAGACACTTGTCCCCCTTTTTTGTCCCCCCCTTTCCCCCCTTTTTTTCTTTTTTCTTTTTTTTTTTTTACGCGTCCTTACCCGTCATCCACGCGCCCATGTACGCAACATAGTTGTAAACCTGAGCGTAGGATCATGGTCATTCGTTTAGCATCGTGGAAGGCGTCAGAAAATGAAAATTGGCGTTTTTTCGAGTAAATTACCGTGTTTGGGCTGTAAACAGCAACGCCTTGACCTTTGCCGACGCCGATCTTTCGGAAACCCGCATTCAGGCCGTGCACGAGCTTTAAAAAGCGGTATGCATTGAGGGTTTCGCCATTGCCCGCGTCAACAAACATCGGATGTGTCGCAGGCGCTCTTTTGACACGCGCAAGCACGAATTCGTGCAACGTCGTATATGGATAGGTTGGGTACGTGTCCATGTTTGAAGAAAAAAAGTGATAAAAGAAAAAGAAAAAAAAAGTGGGGAAAAAGGCTCAATTTTAATCGAAACCCGCCCCTTCCCCAGACCGTCCCTGAGAATCATTTTGCTCAAAATGTCGTCAGCGTGAGATCTCGCCATTGCCAAATTGGGGATGAACACAAGCTCCGCTTTGTGCTCTCCTACGCTTGTTTGCCATGGCACTGGCAACGGACACGGCGAAAAACATAAAAAAAAGGAGCTATTGCGCAAGATGGCTTGAAAGCTGACAAATATATGTCGGCTATGGGTGCCTGGCTTGTCGTCTCAATTGATCGAAAAGGCTGTTCGACCGGCCAGGACGCCGTTTCAGTTTGTTTTGCCTGAGAAAAAGCATGACAATGCAAAAAGGCGATTCTTTTTCCCTTTTTTCATGCGATTCAAATACCGCCACTCGTACCATGAGAACACACAATCGGGCCAAAAAGGGGGGACGCGTCTCGTCCATTGTTGCGTTTTTATTTTTTTTATTCACAGCTTGGCCTTTTGAGTCGCTGTCAGACGTTTGTCCATGGTCTTCATGTCTCGCCTTTGTAGTTTCCCAGCAGCTGACTTTGGAATTGCGTCAATAAAGAGGATGCCGCCTCGGAGGTGCTTGAAATGGGCCATGCGGTCGTTGAGCCACGCATGAATCTTGCGCGCCACGTCGTCGTCGGCATTATGCCCTTCATACAGCACAATAAATGCCATTGGAAACTCCGTCACCTCCACGTCGTCGTACACACCAATGACACCCGCATCGGCGACAAGCGGGCACGACAGCAGCACGGCCTCCAGCTCCACGGGCGCCACTTACAAAAAAAAAAAGCTGGAAGAGGTTTTTTTTTTTTTTTTTTTTTTTTTTTTTTTTTTGCTTACCTTGCATGCCCTTGGTTTGATCAATTCCTTGATGCGATCCACAATGTAAAAGTAGCCTTCCTCATCATAATATCCGACATCCCCCGTGTGTACATAGCCATCGTTATCCACCATCTCGCGCGTCGCCTTTTCATTGTCCATGTACCCAATCATCCGCTGCGGCCCACGTACCCACAGCTCGCCAGGCTGGTTAGGGCCAAGGTCTATGCAAAAAAAAATAAGAATGGAGACGCGACGCGCTTGCTTTTTATCGTTTTCGTATACCTTTGCCATTTTCATCGACGACACGCAAATGCACATGGCCAATGGGCTTGCCAATGGACCCCGGCTTGGTGCTGTTGAGCGGCGTGTGTGTGTGATCATTGAACCACATTTGAACCAAGTAGCAGTGGACATCGAACGTAAGGTTTGTGCTAGCGGTCAGGGCGGCGCGGAAATCAAGCGGGGTCGTCGACACGGCGGACGGCATGGACAATCCAGTGGTGGATGACACAAAGGGAATACAATTGGGCGTGGTGGCGGTGGGTGTGAGTTATGCATTACCGAATGAACTGAAACAGAGGCAGAAGAGCCTTGAGCATCAGGAATGGAAGGAAGCCTGTTGGTAACAAGCCTGTCACGGGTCATATTCGATCTCCGTTTTTTTTCCTGGCGCGTCACACTTTTCTTTTCTTCTTTTTCTTTTTCTTTTTCTTTTTCGTTTTCGTTTTCTGTTTTTTTCCTTTCTTGTTTTCTTTTTTTCTGCTTTTTTTCTTTTTCATCACTACTCAATATCCATGGACGCAAATGACGCAACTGAACTTGACCAAGAAGAGCCGGGAGGGTATGTCGCCCTTGTGTAGCACCGCCAGGAACTCAACCCTTTGTCCCTTTGCTTTTGTTCAATTTTTATTTCTTCTAGAGGACAATGACGATCGTCAGGACGCCAAGCGTCTTCGAAAAGAGTCACCAGAACCACCCAGTGCTGGTCACGTGAAAAAAGGCACAGGTAAAATGATGAGGACCTCTGTGTCTTGGAAAAAAGCGTTTTTGAGTGGCATGCTCACTTTTTTTCTGGAAAACTTTTTTTTTTCTAGGCACGATCGACGATGGATGACCAACACAAATCATGAATCGATTGCCTCCCAACCTTTGCCCTTTGACTATTTCGCCGCGCCTTATTCAACAACACAACGTGAAACCCCAAGATTGACTGGATCGTTTTGCAGATGAATTCGAAATCTCGACATTTTTATAAATGCAGAATTACAAATGCCATTGACGTAGACGCGCCGTCCAAGAAGTATCTTGCTTTGCGACTTAAACGAAAGCCCGCTCCACCGCTTACCACGAAGATGACGATCATAGCGAGTGGCCCAGACAAGCCCAGCTAGTTGGATGGCCCGGAAATCGCAGCATTGGCAGGCAGGGATGGTCAATCGTGGCGGAAGGGCCCGCAAACTAGAGTAGTCAGCGCGAAACCAGACACCAGCACATCTGATGGCAAGGCGAATAAGATGTGGTACAATCGATACACCCTTTTTATGTTTTTTTTTTCACATGGCCGCATTGCTAAATTCCCCCTTTTTTTGACGACGCGCAGACGCCAAGGAATCCAGCGCCGATGACGATCTCGATGTGACCGAGCACGAGGATGATAGTACGACCGACACCAACGAAAACGACACCGACGCGGGCGAAACATACAATGCCCGCGACACCGACTCGGATGATACATACGACACCATGGCCACTGTCGCTGGCCCATCGCGTCGTCGCAGCGCCTTGCCCACAGGCTACACCGACACCGATGCCGACGACACCGACGCGGACAATACTTTCGACACCATGGCCGCTGTCGCTGGGCCGTCGCTCCGTCCCAATGCCTTGCCCTCCAGCTATACCATCCTTACAAGTCCAATAAAAGCCAACTTTGTCAGCGTTTACCTCGGCGATGGCATGCACAGGGATGGCAACAAAATGGGCATCAATTTCGTGAGTTCATCCATTCTGGAATTGGACAATCTTGTCCTTAGTGCAGGTGTCCAGCACCCCAAGTTTTTGCAAGGCAGGATTCCAAGCTTGTCATGGCCAATTCACATCCCCCTTAGGGCAAGGCACTCACCCATTTTTTTGGTATTTCTATTTTTTTCTTTTTTTTTTTTTTTTTTTTTTTTTAGCATGGAGAACGGATTAGACAAAAAGACGTTTAGTGGCGCCCAAAACGCGTCATGCGGCTGGATTCATCGCAATATGGCCGCCACCCTGGAATGGTCGCGCACCGGTTTTGCCTGTTTGGGTGGTGAGAATGGTGGCTTTATGATGGATTGATCCTGTTTTTTACTTTAATTCCAGGGAAATTACGTCAAATGCACTCAAGAAGATGATTGCGAAAATTGCTTTTGCCATGCCATATCAGATGCATGCACACGTGGCGCAAGAGCACGCGCAATTGGTATGTCGCAAGGACGCGCGCTTCCATGCCTTCCTCTCTCTTACAAGTACGATACGATATTTTTTCTTTTTTGACCATAGATTCATTGTACAAAGAAGCATTGCAACGTCGCAAGCATGACCCATCGCGCCCATCAATTGCACCAGGCCAACCACAGCACCAATTGTCCACCCAAAATTGACAAGAGCGAGATCGAATACGACAACGAGGTGAGACAACAGCCGCGTGTGTCGGGCGCCAATCTCACATTTTTTTTCTTGGAACAAGACCAAGACTTACAGCTGTCCAGACATTGAGTGCCAACACACTGCAAAAACTCGCGACGCCGTGAAGAAGCATTACACCTCTTGCCATTCACCTTATGTAAGCACTTGCTCACGAAAAGGAAAAGTCTGATTCTCACCTTGCTCTTTTACAAATTTACGCTTGTAAGAAGTGCCGTCGCATCTACACGACACAGGGTCAACTTGCTGACCATGTGCGCTCCAACATCCTTGAGGCAACATCCAGTCAAAAAGCCTCACAGTCGTTTATCATGACCTCCCTTTGTTTTTTTTTCTACTTCCCAAGTGCCCTCATTCACCAAGTTCCCAGACGACCCCCTTTTTTTTCTTTCTTTTTTTCTTTCCTCTTTTTTTCTTCCTCTTTTTTTTCTTCCTCTTTTTTTTCTTCCTTTTTTTTCTTCCTTGATCTATCATCTGTCGTCGTTTTAGCGCCATAGGTAATCAAAATAAAATGGGTACAGCACCAACAAACATTGGAAACACGCAATTGAATTTTTTTTTGCCCCTGATCTCTCACTAAAATTGCGCACCCAACCTTAAATTACATTTCACTTTTTTTCGTCTTCCCCATTTGACTTGTATTCAAGCGTCCACTGATCAGCGCTTGCCGATGCTACGCGTCTTTGATGTTGTTTTGCCTTCCAAATGGCCTCGCATCTCGGTGAATGGATCTGGAGGTGCGCGCATCGTGCATGGTGGTCAACTCGCCAAGCGCACGCGCGAGCGCGCAATCTTAGCGCCATTGGTCCGTCTCTAGCAGCGCCGCAAACAAATTTGTGTCGTGAATGAAGCCAAAGATAAAAAAACACGTGACTGACAGCAATACCCGCCAGCGCCACACAAGAATAATCATCAGTGTGATTGTATGCGTCATATTCAGCGTCACCTATGTCAAAAATACGTCTCGGACAAAGCCAAACGTCGCGAAATTACACAAGACACACCTTGGCCTTGGTCAAAGCAGCCCGCAGCCCACAGCCCGCTTGGTAATCATGTCGCCAATCAAGCAATCGCACGCGTCAGTGCGCGATCGTAGCGCCATTGGTTCATTTCCAGCAGGCCAAATGTCGTAAAGTCACACAATACACGCATTCGCCTGGGGCGCAGCGAGTGCTGGCCAGTCGGCGTTTGATTTGATTACAAGGCAATTGGAGAAGGTGAAAAGTGTCACGCCCCGTTGTCGTGCCCACATATCGGGCCCTTGGCTAATTCGTTTTCCCTTTTTCATGCGATTCAAATGCCGCTTCTTACACCCTGAGAACATTACAATCGGGCCAGAAAGGGCGACGCGTCTCGTCCATTGGTGCGTTTTTATTTTTTATTCACAGCTTGGCCTTTTGAGTCGCTGTCAGACGTTTGTACATGGTCTTCATATCTCGCCTCTGTAGTTTCCCAGCAGCTGACTTTGGAATTGCGTCAACAAAGAGGATGCCGCCTCGGAGGTGCTTGAAATGGGCCACGCGGTCATTGAGCCATGCATGAATCTTGCGCGCCACATCGTCGTCGGCATTGTGCCCTTCATGCAGCACAATAAATGCCATTGGAAACTCCGTCGCCTCCACGTCGTCGAACACACCAATGACACCCGCATCGGCGACAAGCGGGCACGACAGCAGCACGGCCTCCAGCTCCACGGGCGCCACTTACAAAAAAAGGCGGGGAGAGTTTTTTTTTTTTTTTTTTTTTTTTTTTTTTTTTTTTTTTTTGCTTACCTTGCATTCCCTTGGTCTTGATCAATTCCTTGATGCGATCCACAATGTAAAAGTAGCCTTCCTCATCATAGTATCCCACATCCCCCGTGTGCACGTAGCCATTTTCATCCACCATCTCGCGCGTCGCCTTTTCATTGTCCATGTACCCAATCATCCGCTGCGGCCCACGTACCCACAGCTCGCCAGGCTGGTTAGGGCCAAGGTCTATGCAAAAAAAAATAAGAATGGAGACGCGACGCGCTTGCTTTTTATCGTTTTCGTATACCTTTGCCATTTTCATCGACGACACGCAAATGCACATGGCCAATGGGCTTGCCAATGGACCCCGGCTTGGTGCTGTTGGGCGGCGTGCGTGTAATCATAGGTCCGCACTCTGTTAAACCATAACCCTTCATAGAAAGACGCATAAAAAAAAGAAAATAATCAGTCATTGACATTGATTTACATTCGTTTCTCACGCACCTGGACAACTGGCCGATTAAATTTGTTCGTAATGGTCTGAATGACTTCACCAGAAATGGGCGCCGCGCCAACACTAAACGTATCGATGCTCGATAAATCGTATTTTTGCACCTCGGGGCGGTTCGTGATGTGAAGCAACATTGGTGGCACCGAATTGAAGCTTGTCACCTTGAAATCCTGGATTGCTTGGCACATGGCGGGCACCGAGTAGCGCCGGAACACAACTGAAGACGAAAAGAAAACGCGTCAATTGCCTTATTTTTAGGATTTTGATCACTCAATGCAATTTTACCCGTCGTGCCCAACGTAATGCATGGCACTGTCATGGACTGCATGAACCCAGCTATCATAATAAAAAAATAAAAAAAACGTTGGCATTCTGCCGTCCAATTCATTTTACGCGACACAAATATTTACCAGCATGATAAAAGGGCATCACGCCAAGCGACACTGTCGTTTTCTCGGGGGCCTGAGCCGCCTGCGGATCATTGGGATCTTGTGCAGCGTTCATGGCCTCAAAGATGTTGGAAATGTATTGATAATGGCTGGCGCAATGGGGATAAAATGGGCATGAGAACACGAAAACAAGAAATTGGCGTGCATCTGCACTTTTTACCTGCACATTACACCCTTGCTTAAGCCTGTCGTTCCTGACGAGAAGAACAGGATGGCCAATGCGGTGCACGTCTCTTCTTGGGAAAGGGTAGCTACAGGCACCTTGTCGAGATTTTGCGCATTTTGTGCATCTGGCGCGACAAACGCGTCAATCCAGCACGGGACGCGACCCTTGGGGTCCGTCACCATGGAATACACATGCTTGACGCCGTACTTTTTGCAGTACGGCAGCGCAACATCCAGTGTGTCCGGATGAGCAAACAACACCTTGCATTTGCTCATCTTCAATTGGTGCTCAAACTCTGCACCCTTGTAGTTGCAATTCAGCGCAGCAATATATGCACCTGAGGGACAGAATCGCGACAAAAAATAAATTCACGTGAGTCCCCATCTCGCCTCTTTTTTTTTCGCGTGTCTTTTTTGTACCTGACATCCAAATGCCCACATGAGCGGCGACAGTGTTAATCTGACACACCACGAAAATGATTCAATTACTGCAGCATGAGGCTGCGTTTCTCGTCCTCGGATCTTACCGTGTTTGGCGAAAAGACACCGACACCATCCCCCTTGCCAATGCCAAGTTGGCGCAAACCGGCATTCACGCCCTTGGACAGCCGTCTGAACTTGAATACATTAACCGTGTCGCCCGTCTCCGCGTCAATATACAGAGAATGCGCATTGGCGGCCTTCTTGAGGCGGAAATCAATCAATTCATGAAGCGTCGTAAAGGGATACGATGGAAAATCAGCCATAGTGAGATGAGGAGCAAGGAAAAAAAGTGCCTGGCGTATGAAAAACAAGAAAAGGACCCAATCCGGCGACGTGGGGTTGCTTTAAATCATGAATTCACTTGCCTGTGGGAACTTTGGCTCAGTGGCAGGAGGTAAATGATCTCCCGGGGAGGCTCAGACCCGAATATTTAGCCTTGAGGCGCCAAAAAAGCGGAAACGCAACGGTGCGCCATTGTAGAAAAGCGTGTGGGAGCGTGCATGAATCTTGGCCACAACTTTAAATGACAAAAAGCGGGCACACGCGCTAAAAGTTGCTTTCAGAGCCCCAAGGCGCCTTATTTTTTTTTTACTTGAATGCCACAGAGTTATTCTTCACAAGATTGCTCTTTTTTTTTTTTTGGCATGCCTATAATGTCGTGCGGTGCGCGCGCATTCGCGACCATCGCGTCGCTTGCAACACATGGTAGTTTTTTCAGGGGTAAAAATAATAGCCTAATTTGGAACCCATTGGCCCCGATGCGCGGAGCAGCACGCAAACGCATTGGAAACACCATGTAAGGCACATCAGAAGGATGGCATCTTTGGACGTAGTGGTCCGATAGTCAGCGCGTAAAAAGCAAAAAGGAACATACCCGAGCGTACAGTGCACGCAAAAAAAAAAGTCGGCTTAATTTTTAGGTTTAAAATGCAGTGGGTGTGTCATCAAACAATGGCACGACACCGATCGGCAATTGCTGCAAAATGTGCAAAAGGCTAAAATACGTGTTTTCTCGGCAATTGTCATCCACTTTCCGACGCACTTAAACTTTTATATGCCGAAGCGCGTTGCAGTGTATGTTACAATTGCTTGTCACGCAATTTCTGCGTATCGTAATCTACGTCACTTGACAGGTTGTACGTATTAGAAAAAGACATAAAATGCTCAAAAAGAAGAGAGCGCTGGCCTTTGATGCTTCTGAATAGTGAGCGCATCACATCAAAATAACGCGTCTCCTTTGGTTTTTCTGTCGATTTACCTCTTTCAACCCTTTTCACATCTATTTTTAGCGAAACGGGTCACTTTCTTCTACTTTTGTGTCCGTTTTGCCAATCACCTTCTGATGTCACGAGCATCCTTTGGCTTTCTGATCAATTTTGTCTCTGCTAGATGCTCCATTTCTTGCTTTCTCTCTCATTATTTTGAACTTTTTTGTAGTTTTATCTGCCTGTTATTATGAATTTTTTGCTGTTCACCACACGTATTTGAAGATGCCAGGTCGAAGGAAAGGATCCACTGGGACGCGGTAAAGTGCCTTGAATTCTTGCACTTTTGCACAATGAGCTCGCAAATAGAACGTGCATCAAGTTGCTTGATTTATTGTGGAAAGCCTTTGCTTAAGTGCTCGTCTGAGAGTGTGCACAAGGCGCACTCTTTTTTCTTCCACTCGAAGCATCATTTTGCAACTTCAATTTCGGTGAACACGCAGAATAAACCACATTTTGCTCATTTGCCAGCAATGACATGCTGTCCACCATGATCATCCATCATTTTGGCGTCCCTTCTTTCGTCTTTTTGTCTTTTATCATACCTTTGCGCTCATGTAGGGCGTGCGTGAGACGCAGTGAGCAGAGGCCAGAGGGCATGCGCGAGACACTGATATGCCTGCGTAAATGGCTTAAAAATAAAATATTTCGCAAAATATATCCTGGTAACGCGCTCTCAGGCTCTTCAAATTGGTTGGGCGAACGTGCAGGAGATTCGTTCTTACCAAAAAGGGGCACCAGTGACCAGCTGGCGACAGAGCTCGCGTGACACGTGACTCAGCTTCCAAAATCGATCTTCGCGCGTCAATTGCTTTTGAAATAATAGATGTTGATGGCCCATATTTTTGTTGACTCATATTGAGCACAGGAAACACTCGCATGCAAAATTTCGAGGAGATTGGAGAAATTTCATTTTTTTGACACGAAAAGTTGAGGACAGCGTCAAACCATCTTGACGTTCGTCGACTTTCGAGCTGAACATTTGTTTTCTTCGGCGGCTCCTCTTTGAATTAGGCACTTCCGAAAAAAATTGCCCCAACATCTGTTACCAGGGCTCCAGCCTGCCGCAGTACTTTTACCCCCTTTTTTTTTTTTTTTTTTTTTTTTTTTTTTGACGCGTTGGCGTGGTTGTGAGCTAATGGCATTTGTGCAGGAGCAATTGACGGAAAAGGCACAACAGGGGGGATTGATTGAACAACCATAATTGGACACGACTAGCCTATTCCTCTTGTTTTTGTTGTTTTTCGTCCTTGACTATCGTTGTTTGGGTCCATGGCACCTCACAGCCCTGGAAGTCAGACACTTTCTCTTTGCTAAAGAGCACGTTGGGTGGGCAAACAGGCCAACAGGAAGAAAACACAGTCAATTTGCCTTTTTTTCTCCCAATATGATATTTGATCATCTTGGTGTTTTGCGCCCCGGCCATACTTTTCGCGCTATTGCAGATGATGGTGACGTCAGGCATGAAAGACAAGTTGTAAAGAGAGGGAATGCTTTTTAATTCAGTGCTTCTATCATCATGCAAAATCAGGTAAAAAAAAATCTATGCGGAGGTGTTCATGACATTTGTGCATCGTGTGCAGAGGGTGTCGGCTTGAGGTGCGTGATAGTTCCAGCAGCGAGGGCATTTGTGCGCAGCGGACACGGACGCGCGAATCTCGCACTCGTCTACGCGTAAAACAAAAAAAAAAAAGCACGTCAGATGTGGTCTTCCATTGCCATTGTGCGGCGAACACTTACCAAGATCAAGCGTGGCGGTGCGCTGGTAGCTTTCAGATGACGGTGGTGGCACATCTTGCTTTGCTGTAATGTCCACACGCGCCGTCAGGAACAAGGAAGCCAGATCCGTGTCTACAGAGAGAAATCATAAGCATGAAAGGCCAAACGATGCCTTCTTTTTTTGTTTTCTACCTTGAAGGCTTTGTAATGACTGGCCCAAGCGGCTTTCCGAGTCGACAATGATCTGGATGTCGGCTTCTTGGGAAGATCGGATGACCCTGCGAGACAAAAATTAGTAAAAAAAAAAAAAAAAAAAAAAAGAGGAAAAATTGAGCGATGCGACTCCTTTTTTTTTTTTTTTTGTCGTCCTCACTTGTCCTGGCGTGCTTGTTCAAGCACCTGATTGACCTCGGTCTTGACTTGCTTGAGGAGGTGCCATTTGGCTTGGAGTTCGGGTTGATGCCATTGATCTGGCAGTGCCGTGTGCCATCCGACCTTGAAAATGGATGATTCCGGTTTGTGCGTCATTTGGCGGTAGTGCTCGTAGATTTCCTCGGCTGTGTGACACGCGACAGGCGCGAGCCATGTTGTGTATGCGTGCAGTACATCCATGAGCACTGTTTGCGCCATGCGCCGCGATGGCGCGTCCACATCGTCATTGTACAATCTGTCCTTGATCACATCAAAGTAAAATGCTGACAGCTGTGTTGTGGTGAAGTTTTGAAGGTGCTGCACAAAAAAAAAAAAAAAAAAAAAAAAAATAGAAAAGACAAAAAATGCGCAAAAATGAGCAATTTGACCTCAAAGGCCTAGGACATGCCCATTCTTACCGCGATTGAAGGCCAAGTCGGCATACGCCTGCTTCATCTCGTCATTGAAAACATACAGGTCATGAAGCATGCATCGATCAATCTAGAGCAAGAAGAAATTGAGCACTTGGGGCGGGAAAAAAAGCACAATTGCCCTCTTTTTACCTCGTTAAGATCTTGATAGGCCACCTTTTTTCCGTGGTCAAAGTCGTGCAGGTTGCCAAGCATGAAGCGTGCCGTGGTGCGGATCTTGCGCATGATCTCAGACATTTGGGCTGGCAAAAAAAAAAAAAGAAGGACAAATTAGCACATTGGCCCGCAAATTGCAGCACAAATGCATGCGAACATACCAATGATGTTGGGGCCAATGGACACGTCGCGTGTGTACTCGCAATTGGCAACCCACATGCGCAGCACGTCGCTGCCATAGGCAGGATGTTTCTTCTTGTCCTTGCCACCATCGGTGATCAGGCTGGGCTCGATTGTATTGCCGAGGCTCTTGGACATTTTGCGGCCTTGTTCGTCCAGCGCAAACCCGTGTGTCACCAGCGTCGCGTACGGAGTCTGGCCCGTCAGCGCAACTTAGTGCCAAAATGTACAAGAAACGAATAAAATGAGCGATTGATGCATCAAAAATTAAAGAATTCCAACGCCTTACTCGATGTCAGCAGCGACGATTGGAACCAGCCGCGATGCTGGTCGCTGCCTTCCAAGTACATGTCAGCCAATGGCTCGCCATCCGGTCTTTTCGCAAGAAAAAAAAAAAAACGAGAAATGTCAGAAGTGAAAGACTTTGCCAAGCAAAAAAAGCGGTTGCCCTGGGGGAGGGGCGTGCCACGCAAGATTGCCAGAGTCATGATTGTTTTTTTTTTTTACCTGTTGACGACGTCCTTTAGCATTGTCCATGACGTGCCGCTATCGAACCAGACATCCATGGTATCATAGCCACGCTTGTAGATCTTGCCATTGTCACGATACTCGGGCGCGACAAAGAGATTGTCGTCTTCAGCCTCCCACCACACATCCGTGGACCCGTGCTTGTCAAAGACATCGATGATATGCTGCACATTGGACTCGGTCAGAAGCGGCTCATTGGTTGCCACGTCGTATAGTGCGGGGATCGGCACGCCCCATGCACGTTGCCGCGAAATGCACCATTCCTTGCGCGACAGCGTGAATTGCTCCAAGCGGCGGAAGGCTATGAAAAAAAACAACAAAAAATGTTAAAAAATGAGCCCTTTTTGGATAAAAAAAAAAAAAAGAGCAACTTACACACTGGTGGCACCATGTTGATGTTGGACAGGGCTTTCACGGCTTGCTTTTGCAGCTGCTCAACATTGGCAAACCATTGTGCGGTGGCCCTGTGAAAAAAAAAAAAAAAAAAAAAAAAGACAAATACGAATGAGCGATCGAAACGCGCTCGAAATCCTCAAAAAGCGCGTTATACCTAAGCATCACGGGCTTTTTTGTGCGCCAATCGTAAGGGTATTTGTGGAGATAGTCTTGCTCCATGACAATGGCATCGGTGTTGCGCAGCAAATTCAAAATGGCCGTGGTGCCTTTGTCAAACGCGTCCAATCCCTCCAGACCGAGGCCCGCCACGTCGCTTGTAAAGTGTCCCGTGTCGTCGACTAAATCATAGAGCAAGCCGATGAAATTCAGTGGGGGGGGGGGGGTTTCCGATTTTTTTTTTTTTTTTACCAGGACTATAGGGCGCGATGCCGGCTTCCTTGCAGACCTCATAGTCTTCCATGCCGTGGCCAGGCGCGGTGTGGACCAATCCAGTGCCAGACTCGGACGTGACGTGGTTGCCGCCGAGAATCGGGTTGTGGATGTGCTGCAAAAGAGGATGCGCGTATTTGCACCCAACAAGATCCGCGCCGCGCACCGTGTCGAGGATTTCAATGGGTGTGCCCCATTCCTCTTGCAGCTCAGCGACGCGCTCGACAGCAAGAATGTACCGGTGCTCGCCGCACTGCGCCAACGCGTAATCCAGCTCAGGGTGCACGGAAATCGCCTAAAACAGGAAGAAAAAAAAAAGGAGAATGAGCAGCCACACAATGGTATTGACGCCTGTTGCATACCTTGTTTGCAGGCATTGTCCATGGCGTGGTTGTCCAGATAACAGCGTGGACGGGTTTCGTGCTGTCGGTGCCAAGGATGGAGTGCCATTTTGACTCCAACGACGAATTGATTGTGGTCAAAGGCACACGCACGTGAATAGCGCGTGATTTGTGGTCTTCCTTGTACTCCAGTTCAGATTCAGCAAGTGCAGATCTAATCGTGATGCGTGAATCTCGCTGTGTGCGACGCGACGCGACGCGACGCGTCCTTTTTTTCTTTTATTCCTTTTTTTCGTCTTTTTCTCTTTTTTTGGGTTACCTTGACGATGGAGACCAATAGACCGGCTTGAGCTGGCGATAGATGTACCCCTTTTCAACCATGTCGTGAAAGACGCCAAGCTGTCTGATCTCGTAATCCTTGTCAAGTGTGCGATAGGGATGATCCCAATCACCAATGACGCCCCAACTCATGAAAGCGGCGCGCTGCTTGTCCAATTCCTGCAAGGCACGCTCACGCGCCAGGCGGCGGATCGTCGTCGGCGGTAACACTCCGTGTTTTCCCTTGTCCTGCAAAAAAGAAGAAAAAAAGGCAAAAAAAATCGTGAAAATCATGCATTTAGACGTGATTAGCTTGGTCAATGGACTTACGCGCAGGGCCTCGAGGACCTTGATTTCAATCGGCAGACCGTGGCAGTCCCAGCCCGGGCGGTAGTGGATGCGTCGGCCGTTCATGAGCTGGCTTCGATTGACCATATCCTTTAGAATCTTATTCATGGCGTGGCCGCAGTGCACGCTGCCATTGGCGTAGGGCGGGCCGTCGTGCAGCACAAACAGGTCGCGCGACTTGTTCTCCAGCTAAGATCCCTAGCGTTTAGTGCCTGATCTTGCTCTATTCTGTCCTTTTTTATTCTTTTTTGCTTCAAACTCACCTGCCAGGCATACAAATCCTTTGTGCACCTGTCGCGGAAGAGGTGCTCGCGCTTGGCGGCATCGGCGCGCAGCGGGAAGGCGGTTTGAGGCAGCTGCAGCGTGTGCGAGTACGGGTTTTTGTTGCTGCCACTAGCAGCCTTGGCCATACCACGCATAGAGCCAAGCATAGGGCGCACGCTCAAAGTAGACAGAGGCAACGCGGATCGTGGTGCACACCGCAGGGATCGAGCCGTGAACATGGCAGGGGACGTAAACAATAAAAAGAGCAAAAAGGCACAAATGCGGCGTGCTGCGTACAAAATAAAAAAAATGCGGGGCTTGAAATGGCGGGGCAGCCCCCTGGTCCCTTGACAGATTCATGCCAACGAGCGTGTAAAAAAAAAAGTCCCGGTCTACGCCGGCGCGTCTTTTTTTTTTTTTTTTATTTCTTTGATCTACAAAAAATGATGATTTTGCTAATTTGGCGATGCGGGCTGCTTTTCCTGGCGCTGATGGCGCCGCTGACTAGACTCTTTGAGTAAGAATGAGATCCACGCGTCCGTAAATGACTACAAAACAAAAGCATTCGGGATGAGATTTCAAGCTTTTCTTGTCTCTAGTGTTTTTCTGGCATTTTACCTCGCGTGGTTCCTCTTCCTTGGTCTGATTCTGGTACCCTGGCGATCGCGCGCCATTGGGCTTGGCACGGATGAGGCCGACTTGCTCCTTTTGTTCCTCATTCATCTGTAAAACGTTGGCAATGATGGACAAAATGTCGAAACGCTTGCGATCGCCGCGTGGCGCATTGAAAAAGCCCACCACCAGGTTGGTGATAAGCTGTCTGTCCACATTGTTCTCGCTCGTCTCCTCTTTGAGCCGGCGCATCGCTTCTACAAGATGCTCATTCAAGATTATGGCTAAAATAAAAACAAAAAGATGAGCATTTTTTTTTTTTTTTTTTTTTTTTTTTTTTAGTTCACCTTCATGCCGCAGCTTGCCGATAAGCAAGGTCTTTTCCTTGATCTCTTGCTCATACTGCTGCGTCTTGGCCATGTCCTGTTGGAATTGGTCCAATTTGGTCTAAAAAAACACAAAAATGAGCATAAACCACAACAATTTGAGTGTCAAAAACCATACCTCTGCTATCCTGGCTCGCTCTTCGTATTCTGCCCACGACTTTTTGGCAAGGTCCAATTGCCTCTCCATGTGTTCGACAGCCGCCTGCACCTCGGCGTCCTTGCCTATCCATTGGAAAACGAGATGGAAATGAGTTTTTTTCCATTTTTTCCATTTTTTATTACCTGCTTGGAATTCCTCCAAGACCGACTGCAGATTGAGAAGGCTAGCGCGTTCCGAGGCGCTTGATTCCATGTCGATTTCCATCTGCTTCTTGCAGCGAGTGAGTTCTGCGAGCGTGGCCTCGTATTCTTGCTGGATTTGATGTGATCGTGCGTCGAGATCCATTGCGTGCATTTCCAGCTCGTCTCGCTCGCCTTGGAGGGTTTCTACGCGCCGCTGCAGTTGTGTGAGATGCTTCTCGTTGGTGTCGAGTTGCTGGGCCGCGGCTTGCTCGCGTGCGACGAGAGTGGCGCGCATTTCGTCGACATTTGCCTTGGCTTGCTCGAGTTCCGTGGTCAATTCGGCGACGCGGTGGCGCAGTTGCTTGTCCTGCTCTAGACGCGGTGCGAGCGTGTCTTTGAGGTGGCCAATGCGGTCGAGCAGCGCCTGATGCTCGCGTTGTAAGCGCTCCACGTGTTCTTGCGCGGCAACACGCTCCGCATCCGCCGACGCGTACTTGGATTGCTCTTCTTGCACTTGCTTTTCCAGTTGTTGCACTTTGTCTTCTAATTGCTGCAATTGGGCCGCGTGCTGTGTCGCCAATTCACCGTCATCCGTCATTTGAGCACATTTTTCTTCTAGCGCGCTGATTTTCGCCTCGGCCGCCGACAATTTCGCGTGCAATTCGTCGCGGTCACGTGACATGGACTCGTGCTGCGCATGAAGCTCGTCCAATTGCTGCAAAAGCTGATGATTGCGTTCTTGAACCTCGGCAGCGTCGCGTTCCTTGTCCTCCAGCGCAACCTTGGCATCGTGCACCTCCAATTCAAGCGCATGCTTGGCATTGCGCATCGCTTGCTCGTGCTGTGCGGTCAATTCGTCCAATTGCTGCTGTAGTCCTGCCACTTCGTCTTTGCTGTCCTCCTGTTGCTGTTCAATTGTCGCCTTTTCGTCTTGCACCTCGTTGACCGTCATTTGCAATTGGGTCACCTGGCGCTTCAATTCTGAAAAAAAAAATGAAAAAAAGCGAAAAACTGCGTCAATGGCCAAAAATCATAAAAAAGTTGAAAAAATGAGCACATACCCTTGATCTCGTCGTGGTGATCATCCTGGGGAACAGCGGCTGGTCGCGTGGCATTGGCTTGGAGCATGGTGCGCAGGTCCTCTAGGGCACCCAAGAGCTGCGGCGGATACAACGACGCATCAACCACATAATCGTCGACATTGCCCATCAACCCTTGAAGCGTTTGCTCCAATGACACGTAGGCTGTCGCGTCCGAGGCGTCGCTCGCGGATGAGCCATTCAAAGCCGCTGGTGCCGGTGCTGGTTGCTCTAAAAAAGTAGAAAAATAGAAAAACATCAGGTATTTTGTCCTTTTCTGGATCCCATTTTTCAAAATGAAAAGCTCCATTGTTCAATGGGCTCATAGACACGATTTTCCACATGATTCCCAAACCATTCGGCTTGGTCAATTGACTGTCCATGTCCATTTCAATGTATTTTTACCTTTTAATTGCTGCTCCAATTGGGTGACCTGTGAGCGCAGGGCTTGGATGGTGGTATCTTCAAAAGAAAAAGAATGAATTGGGCATTGAGCTCAATGAGGGTCGATTTTGTACCTTGTTCATTTGCCTTTGAGGCGAGTTTTGCAGTGACACTGTGGACATAGCGCTGAACTTGGTCCAAGTCGGCAGGATTGGGTGCATTTTGTTGGGCGTCGTGCAGGGACAGATCGCGTATCATGGCCTCGAGGGACGCCTGATGGGACGTTTGCTGCTGCTCGAGCTGTTGTTGGAGTTCTTTTAGGCGCGAGTCGTCAACAGACGGCTGCTGCTGCTGCTGAGCGTGAAGTTTGGCATTTTCCGTGGCCAGAGCCTTGAGATGGGTGCCTGCTTGTGTGAGCTTTTGCTGAAGAGCCTGGACTTGCGCGTGTTGCTGCTGCAGCTGCTGCTTCCACTGCCCTTCTCGGTGCTCGTATGCCTCTAGTCGCGTGCGAAGCGTTTGCACTGCCAATAAAATCTGTCAGATACGCAATGGATGTGAAAAAGAACCTTACCATCCGCTGACATGGCCTATCTATGGTGAGAAAAAGAACAAACAACGAAGAAAAAGAGAGAAAAAAAAGAAAACGACAAAAAAAAAAGAGAGGGGTAACAAAAGGGGGTAAGGCCGAGAATGGCGGAGATTCAAATGCATTGCAACTGCTCTGCGCACGTAAAAAAAAAAAAAAAAAAAAAAAAGCCAATCTCTGTGAAAAATGAAAAAAAAGGATGCCTGATTTTTGAATTTTTTGTTTTTATTTTTTTCATTCTCTTCACTCTATCGGCGCGATCGACTAGAATAAGGATGCGACGATGCATGGCGGCTGCTGCTGCTGCGAGGCGCGGATGATGACGGGCGGTCGCGATCACGGTCGCGGTCGCGATATTCTCGGTCACGATCGCCGCGATCGCGCTCGCGATCTCTGTCTCGGTCGCGTCCAGCGGGACCACCGCCCGGAGGTGGTGGCATGCCCATCATTGGGTTCATCATGCCCATGGGAGGCATCCCCATGGGTGGTGGCGGCATGGACCCGTCCATCATTGGCGCAGGCGGCATCATCATCCCCATGTTCTTCATAATCTCGCCCATGTCAATGTTGCCCAAAAAGTCTTGCATGTCAAATGGCTATAGCAAAAGGAATTGACGTGGTGAGACGCGGAATGGACGCGATGGGACGCGCAAAAACTACGATTTGGACGCGTCGCGTCCCGTAATCTCCTTTTTCTTTTTTTCCCTCCATTTTTTTTTCACGTTTTCCCTACCTTGTCACGCATATTCTTTTGCTTTGCGCAATAGGCGCGCCAAGTGATCTCGTTGAAGCCATAATTGAAATAATCGGTAATGTCGGAGCCAGGTTTGCGCCAGGGTTTGTCCTCAAAGTCGGTATCAAGGTCGACCTCCGTGATGGGCTGGCCATTGTACTCGCCGACGGCCTCCAGGTCGATCTTCATTGGCTTTGACGATGACGATGCAGCGGCTGCACTGCCGGTTGTGCCTTTTTCACCGCCATCGCCTGATTTTTCCTTGTCGTCGGCCGCCTGACTGCTCGCGCCCTCGCCGTCCTGTGTCGCACTCTTGACTTGTGAGGAGGATGCCCTGTAAACACCAATTGGACACGCGTAAATCATCGGATGTTGGCTAAATTCACGCTTGTTTCTTACCCATCCTCTGTGGTATCTTGTTTTTGCTCATCCTGGCTATCGTCGCCCTCTAGAATGATGTCAAAGTCGTCGTCGCTATCTTCCTCGTCCTCATCCATCGCTTGCGCCGCCTCGTCTTCCTTCTTGGGCTCCCTAAAAAACAAGAAAATCGACAAAACACATGAATTTTGTGCTTCCTCTCTCTCTTTTTCGCTTTCTTTCTTCTATTTTTGTGTGGGGCCCATACTCAAAGTCGTCGCCTTCATAGAGCTTCTCGTCGTCTTCGTCATCGTCGATCACTTTGTAAAAAAAAATCCAGGTGGTGAGCCAAGATCAAGCGTCTTTTGCGCATTTTTCCGCTTACGTTTCTTGGTGGCGGGCTTGGACGTTGTGCCATAGCCTTGATCATCGTCTCCATACAAAAAGTCATCGACGTCGTCTTCATCCATGGGCTGGTTGCGGTCACTCATGGTATCAAAAAGGCAAAAAAGAAAGAAAAAGGTGAAAAAGACACAAACCCAAGCGTGGCAATCGTCGCCGCCATTTCGCTTTTTTTCAAAAAGAGCGGGGGTTGAAATCAGTCCGCCTCTGGCACCATTGGACCGGACCGCCGCTGCATTGACAACGAAAAAAGCTGCATTGGCTGCCCGTAGTCGGCCTTTTTGGCCGTTTTGGATGTCAAGACAAAGCGCCAATGCCTTGAAGAGACATTGTCAACGGCGCGTGATGACCATGGCACATCGCCACTCTCAGACGCAAGCGCGTGACGCAAGCACGCAAAAAAAAAAAAAAAAAAAAAGCGGCGCGCGGCGCCACGCCCAGTGTCACCTCGCCAGACAAACGCAAAACTCGTGACACTGTGCCATTTCTACAGATCGATGAAAAAAAGGGTGGGAGAATAAAAACACCCAGAGACACAATGAGACAAAAAATAGGCGCCATTGGGTCGACAGCTCACTAATTGTCTTGCAGAGCGAAATAGCGTGTGCTACCCAGACTGTGGTTTGCTGACCAGACTTTTTTTTAGAAGGGTCACGTCGTTGAAAAAAAAATGAGCCCGACGACGCGTCGACCCGGCCAATCGGCCAATCGGGCCAATTTGTCGCCTGGCAAGTGTCTGCAATGACAAACGACAGCACGTGTCGGCGCCAGCAACTGCTGCGCGCGGTCCTGATCCGACCTTTTTTTTTTTTTCCCTCGCTTTGAGACAAACGTTTTTCGCCAGCTTGTCGTGCTACAAACAAACAAACCTTAATCTTTTTTTTTCGCGCCATGATCACCCTGACACACGCAAACGAGGATCGCTCGCACGCAGCCAAGAAAAAAGAGAAACAGACAAAAGGAGAGATAACACATGCAGCCGCGCGGGCCGGCGCGAGCAGCATAAAACCATAAAAAAAAAGAAGCAAAAAAAAAAAAAAAAAAGCGTTGTTTTCATCGCTGCCCATTTTGTTCATTGAAAAAAGCCCATTTGGACCGATGTTTGCTTTCAATCTGGCCAGAAATGGAGCGCCCATGCAAGGCGCACCAAGCATCTGATGGACAAAAACCCACCTAATCGGCTCACGTGGCCCTGGCAGAAACAAGGGCAAGGAACGGGGGCTTCCTGTCGCCGTTACACACGAGACCTGCTTCAAAAAAAAAAAAAAAAAAAAAAAAAAACGAAAAAAGAACAATCATCCCGTCGGCCTCCCCCCCTCCCCCTTTCTCTCTCTTTTTGCATCTTGTTTCTCGTTTTGCATTCTTTTTTTTTTCTTTCATTTTACGCCTTTTGACGGCCAATTCATCTACCCCGCGCCTTTTCCCCCTCTTTTCTTTCATCCTTTGCACGATGACGGCAACGGGCGCTTCCTTTTTCGATTCCTATATACCCACAAAAGAGACCGCGCCGCCGTTTGCACAGCAATTCTCGCAAGAGTCGAATTCCTCGAGCACATCCGGCCTTTTTGACCAGACACATGATAGCTACTCCACAGATACGCCCATCCCAAATGATCGGCTCAAGACGCAATACTCTGTCTATGATGGTAAAAAAAAAAAAAAAAAGGAGGGGCGGGCAAGCATTTCCAGTTGGCCCGCTCTCGATTGCCCGGCGAAGAAAGTCGATGTCTGATCTTTTTTTTTCTTTTTTGTTGGGTGGTGACGCGCAGAATTCTTGCCCGAGTGGCAAATGCTCAGTGAATCGTATCGCAAGCAGAAAAAAAAAAAAAAAAAAAAAAAAACACGAATTGACCGCTCAAACGAACCATCACTTAACATTAATTGATCCTTTTCTAGATTTGCATGAACACATCCTCCACCAATTGACACGGCTACATTCGCTGGAGGACCAATTCGACAAGATGAGTGCCGATTTCCATCGGCGCGTCGAGGATTCGTACAATTATATCACGGACGGCCTCGTCGACTGGCAAAACAAGCTGGAAAAAGAAAAGAAATCACTTGACACGGAAAAAGAAACCATGAGACGTGAGTCAATCCCCATTTTCTCGCGCACTTGCACGTCGCAGTACTCATTCTATTCTTTGTTCGGGTCTAGATCTGCGCAAAAGCCAAGATGAAAAGGTAAAATCCGTGATTTGTGCGCATGATGCGCGCGTTTGAACGTCGTCACTGATAATTGTGTGCATGTATCCATAGATCAAGCTCAATGTCGGCGGGCAAATCTTTGAAACATCCATGACGACGCTGCAACGCGACCCGAATTCGACGCTGGCAGCCATGTTTAATGGACGGCATGACCTCGTGCAGGACGACGAGGACGGATCCTACTTTATCGACCGCGATGGCACCTATTTTCGTCTCGTTCTAAACTATTTGCGCGACTTGCGCATCCCACCAAGCATCAGAAACGACCCAAAGATGTAAAAAAAAAAAAAAAAAAAAAGGGAAAAAAAATAGCGCAAACAACTCATTCTCATGCCATTGACCTTGATAGCATGGACGAGCTCAAGCAAGAGGCCGAATTTTACCACATCACAGGTACGTTCGCCGCTGATGCACAATCAAAAAATGAGGAAGATAGATCCGCGCTCACCGCTGGTTTTTTTTTTCCTCTTTTACAGGATTGCTCAAGCTCAGCATGGCTGATGACACCACCAAGCTATTCCCCTAATTTATACAACATTGGCCGTCATCATATTCCCTCCACCTTTCAAACCTGACACTGCGGCTCGGACGCGTCGCCATTCGTCAAAATGCGCTCAAACATGCGTCACGCTCAAACTGCCGCGCCTCTCTCCAATAAAAAGAGCTACATCACCTTGTATTTTTTTATCATCGTGAGTGTGGTGTTCGTTCCTATCAAGTGGTATGACAAGATGCTGGCGGTGGCAAGGGGGAAGCGTGGAGGGGAATGTTTTTTTTTCGCGCGAATTTGTTACGACGCAGCCTCGGGAGGCGAAAGCACAAAGGTGTCCATAGGTTGAGGGATATGGCCTTGCTGCAGCATGCCGACGTACGGCGTCACGTCCCAGTGCAGCGTGAAATTAGCGAGCTCGCCACTAAATCAAGAGGAAAAAAAAAGCCATGAGGAGGCATTGCGAAGCGCACAATCAAAAACATACCTCCACTTGCGATTGACATCGATCAACGCGTATTTGTTGGGCGTGCTGCGCAGTTTTAAACGCGCATTGTTCTTCTTGGTAATGATGCGATCCCACACCACAATCTTGTTGTCATTCTACACAAGAAAAAAAAAGCGAAAAAAAGCGCGTCAGGCTGTCTCGTTTGGCTTTTTAACGCGATCTTTACGTGGGTGTCACTGGCATACTCCGCCACGAGCGTCACAAAGATCTGCTTGGTATTCCAATTGAACATGGGCCTGAAATCTATTGTATTTTTTGGGGGGAAAAGGGGTGAATCATGGCGTCAGACACCCGTCGAAATGCATACCGGCATCGAGATCGAAGTTTAACCTGGCGAATTGGCTCTTGGAATTGCGATAATCGTAATGCTCGGGGCCGTAGCGTCGCGCCACTCTGTTAAATAAAGAAAAAAACGCGTAAATGGTCACAAAAAAACCAACGAGACAAAAGCCAGCAAAACGTACACACGGAAACTCTTGGGATTGACATGGAAAGTGGCCGCATCGGGGTATCCATAGCCCGAGATATACGACAGCACCGAGATGAACCCAAACACAGTCGCCAAACACGACAAAAAGAAGGAAAAGCCAATCTACAGCGGCAAAAAGAAGAGCAAGAACGTGTCAACGATCAGCGCGCTAGTGTGAAGACACGAAAAAATTGGTATTTCGTACGTTGGCTCGTGTTTGCAAGTTGAACATGGAGGTTGCAAAGAAAAAAAGAGAAGAAAAGAAAAAAAGGAGAAAGGTGGACGTGGCCGACTTGCCGATCAACCTCATCGTGAACATGCAACCGAATTTCATTGGCCGACAGCGCGCCTCATCATCTCACCGCGAGCCGGCGCGATACATTTTTTCGATCCGCAAGACCTACGAAATCCTTGCACGAGAAAAGCACCATGCACCTTAAATTGTTTGTATTCTGACATAATCTACTTTTTTTTGGCACTGCGGCCTCCTGATACCCTGGTGCGGCGTTTTTGTGCCCTGAAATGACACATGTAATTTCTAAAAGATGATGGCGGGCTAGCATGTCGTATAAGTGGCATTGAGTGTGGGTCACCTGGCGAGATACAAGCAAAAAAAAAAAAAAAAAAAAAAAAAAAAAAAAAAGTCACCCTCGTTTGTAACTAATTTGCCCCCACCCCAACGCCACGATCTTAATTGAGCGCTCCAAGGAACACATCCTTGCAAACGTACCTCTATGGCCATGAACGCTATCCGCGCGTCGCCAGTGCATATAAGAACCATCAGCCCGAGTTGTGCTAATTCCTCCCAGTAGGGAACAGAAGGGATAAACAAATATTACAAACAGACTTGTTTATTCAAAGCTCGGATCCGGGGATCGACACCCTGCAGGTTCAATGTTCTTCATCTTCGTACACCGTGGTCTCCACAACTTGCTCGACGTACTCGTCACCATTTTCGTCCCCTACGATGGTGTTCACAACTGTTTTTAGAATGACAACTTGATCGCCATCTTCATCGACTATCACATTCATTAAAAACAAATAATACAAATCAATGACACTTTGTTGAGCACACCTTATTTTCTAACCAGCTGCACAGATGGTCTTCTCGACTTTAAGAGGGCGCGTGAACATTTACCTCTCTTATACTTTCACAGTGTCCCTTGAGTCTTCAGGTCTCTACCTTTTTTAATTTTTTTATGCGAGTACCAGTAGACAGCAGCCCGCGTCAGGAGATGCGGCTATCTCTTGAAAATGTCTTGAATTGATTGATCTCGGCGAGGCGGGAGCTGCGAGTGATTTGAAGGCGCTGATGGGAAAAAATCAATGGAGGTAATCGCTTACGCGTCTTGGAGCGCGATGCCTCCGAACACGTGGATGACAATGAGGCAAGAGGACCAATGTAAATTCTTATTGAAATCTGGAATGACGGCCATGCTCCAATCAAAATAATTGTTGATCGGGGATATTATTATTATTATTACAAGTTTGATTTCGGCCAATTGGGTAAATCATCAATTGACAGGAGTGACATTGTTGACAGCTATTTTTCATGATGGGTGCGAGGATCATTTTAGGATTGTGCTGCCATTGTTAATTACAGTAATGATGTTTTAAGTCTACGAATAAAAACCACGAAGTCTGGCTCACTTTTAGGACAGACGGTCTCTTCATATGTGCATTTGCGGGCACATGGTTATGAAATGCTGATGACTTGAAAATATGTGAAATACAGTATGCTGAATGCAACAAGCCAACATTTTAAGAATATTACGCTGCCAACCAAATTCTAAATTCGGGAGAACAATCTAATTCCCAACAGTCATTCCATGCTGGCACAATGTTAGGCACAGCGAAGTGGTATCTATCTCGCCGTTCTATTTTTATAAAAAAAATATACAGAGGCACATTACATATATTGTTAGCAACAAGTAGCCACTTTTCTAGTCATTGAGAAATTGACTGTCATCGGAATTAATCTGCGATTATTTATATACCGTATGTAATTTTATATTTACAGACCATTTAGACTCATTTCAATTAGAAATGAGAGCATCACCAGCATCCCTGGTGCACTTGTTGCTAAACCTATGCGTTTGTTTAAGCACTTTTTCAATTGCTCGCGGTCACCCTGGTAGCAGCGGAAACAATGATGGATCTCAAATTACTTCAACCATTATTCTTTGCGATTACGCTAATGTACGGCAGAAGATTCTAAAAAAAAAAAAAAAAAAAAAAACTAACTTGAATTTCTGCAGGGCATTTTGGGTCCCTACAGGCCGATTACGCGCACAGCAACAATAACAATAACTGAGGCGCAAACCATAACCGCAACTATAACCACAACAGTAGGCGTTTCTACTGGAAACGAGCCTATTGTGATCATGACTCCTTGTTCTACTACTACAGAAACGAATGTAGAATTCGAAACGAACTCTGTGATCACAAAAGTGAAATCGACATCTGTTACCGCGTTGTTCACTCCGATAACGTCTACGACCACGGCCACAGACACAAGCACGACAGAAGAAGTAATTACGACCACGAACATTGATACGACAACTGAATCGACTGTGGTTACTGAGGGCAGTACGATTGCGGTTACGAGCACGTCTACAGATATCGATACGACCACGACTACCATCACTGAGATGGACGAATTCACTACCACGGAAGTGACCGCGACAACTGATATTCAGACGACAACGGCCCAAAGTACGACAACGAAAGTGATCACAACTACCGAAACAAGCACTACCACCATGGTGGCAATGGCTACTGATATCAGCACAACCACCGCGTCATCTGCTTCACCAATTGCAATACCCAGCTATTGTCCTGCCAGTGATATTGATTTATATATATGTTGTGATGGCCTCGGAGATATCGATTATACAGTTGACGGCAACTCATGGCTTAGTTTCATAGCTCAGGACCATGCGATCACGACTGGATGCGTTATGCCGACTGTTAACAACGGTGGAACATGTGTATTCTTTGGCATCAAGCAAGCATGGTTCAACGATTACAGGATTCAGTGTACAACAAAGGGCGACGCTGCAGACAAACGTGTTCCGTATTGTATGAAACCAGGTACCACCACTACCTACCAGTGTTAGTAATTGCTCTAGATGCGGGTCAGCTTTCAATCAGTTACAGGATGAACATCCTATTCAATGCCTTTAATTAATTCAATAAATTTTGTACGTATGCCACATGTTGCTGATAGTTTTGAATTTCTGTTTTGAGCCCTCCCTGCATACCCTGCACACACCAACAATATTATATACAGCATACACTTTAATGTTGCCCTTGTGAATTGGTAGCGCATTCTGACCAAATTGCCCGGGCATGGAAACAAACGGAACGCGATAAAACTCGCCCATTTTACTTTTTTTAGCATTACATGTTGGCAATAAAATTGGCCTCTGTGTATTCAAAGAATTCAAACAGTGGCTCCAAGAGTGTGAAAACGATAGTGAACGGCAAAAAAAAAAAAACAATATAGCCTGTTCGAAAATACCAAGTCTTCCAGGTGACGGACACGGACGCGGCGACATGAAGCAACGATAATGCCATTTCAAAATGGTTGTTCTAAACTGCGAGGCGGTAGCATCTCTTGCGCAAGACAGGAAAATTGTACGGCAAACCATTTTAAGCAAAATGAGCCGGTGATCCGCGTTCATCATACATAGTCGCATTTAATGAATTTCACATGAAAGTAATGACATTTTATTCCTTTTTCATGTATTCAAAGCTGGATTGATATATAATTACTAAAAGTGGGTCACTATTGTTCAGCCCAGTCGACAGTTTGTTTGGGCAATCATTTTTAGCTAGCAAGCGTAGCGTACGGAGCATGTAGTTGGAGTACATCCATTATGGCAATACGGAGTGTAACCTTCGGCAAGACAAGCTACCCTGAACCATATATATTCTTCTCTAGTCACGCCCATATATACCACATAATCTTGTTCCAAGTTGGCCGCATATTTGGTACATCCAGATTGCACCGCAAACATCTGTCCATATTTGGCGGTAAGCTGATTGGCCTTTGTTTGAGCCAGCTGATTGGGACTTTCGCAGCCGATGTTCACAGTGTTGTTTGAGCATTGACTCAGCTGACTGTTATAAGCCGTAGTCACCGAAGTTGCTGTTGTAGTTGTCACATCTATCACTACCGCGTCCGAGTTCGTGTTCACTTCTGTGGTCGTGGTGATGTCCGTGCTCGTGGACGTTTCAGTTTGTGCGTCAATCTGCGTGCTCGTATTTGTTTCGATAGACATGCTAGTCTCTGTAAACAAGCTTGTTTCCGTGACAATGCCCTTCACGGTACTTGTTTCTGTTTGTGTAACCGTGCTCAATGACGTGGTCGTCGTCCTTGCCCTGGTCATGCTGGTTGTCGTGGTCGTGTTGAATTCCGTGGACGTGCGGGTTTCGGTCGTATAATCCACATCAGTTGTAGTGGTCGTAGTTGGCACCGTCGACGTACTAGTAGTAATATCAGTTGAGCATGGTTCGTCAACGAGGCGAACGAGGCTTTTCGCAGCATTGCCATCCAACACGCGATCCATGGCTCTTTTTGCTAAAGGGATAGCTTGTACGGCATCTAGAATTAGAATGGATACCAAAGCGAACGACAATGGAAGGCGCATATGAAAAATTTCGTTCTGGTTTTTTATTTTTTTTTTTTTTTTTTTTTTTTTTTGGTCAATGTATTTGATTTAGGCCCCGTTTTTAATATTGTGCTAAAATGTTCCGCTCTGAAATGAATGACTTTGATGGAATGGCATTAATGGACAATGTTAAATCATCGAATTACTCTCCATAAATATGTAAAAGTTTTAAATTTCAACCAACAGATTGGAATGCAAGACAATCAATGCTGTAGTTCCTCCCTCCCTCAAAATGGATCAACCAAGTTATGGAGTGCCACTCCTTCCAAATTTGCCCAAGCACCCACAAAAAAAAAAAAAAATTGCCCAATCTTGGGTCACCTAGGCAACTTGGCTTTTTTTATGATGCCTTTTAGACGGAAAAGATGCCCAAGAAAACGACACATGTCACGAATACATCTACGGGGATTGAGCATTTGCAAAGAGCCTTGAGAGCGTCAAAAGGCTTTTTTTTTTCTCGTTATACAGTATACTATGCCTATATCGGTTTCAAAAAAATTGATATTTTTGCTGCCGATATACTAAGTGCCTGCCAAATACCGATGGCCGCTCAAGTGGACCACCAGAGCTCTTAGCAACATTTGCCGTTTCTGAAAACAAGGAACAGCAGCAGTGGTATATTCCAAAAGGTGTTGCTCATAATGGTGGGAGGCTAAAAAGCGGAAGCGCGGCCTTTTTTTTTTTTTTTTTCCTAGGGTTGACGTCTTGATGACAAGGTCGATTTCGATGCAGCAATAAGAGCAGTCTTGTCGAGTGCTGTTAAGCATATATTCACGTGTCCAGCAACCAGGAGCGACTGTAATATCACGCAAAGTGTATAATATGGTAAATGGCAAAAAAAAAAAAAAAACTGGTGAGGAACAATGGTCCGCATTTCTCGCAGCTCACATTCTCTTCTTCCTGGCCACATCAATTAGCTTAGTCAGAGATTGCTCAACAACACCCGCTGCGTCAATGTTGATTCCAGCTATTTATCCAGTAAAAATTGATCGAAATGACAAACGTGCGCGAATTTTATTGGTTTTTGTTAGTTGCCAGGCAAACGAGGAACAGCAGCTGCTGGCTGGGCTGCGTCTCTTTTTGATGGGAACAGATTTCATTCTGTTTGACTCATAAATGGACACTCTAGACCTGGATTGATTAAAATGTACTTGATTTTATCCATTTGCACCGACATTGGCCAGAGCCATTTCCAGGTTTCCATTTATTTTTGGGAAGAGCAGAGTAAAATTGGCTTAAACATGGAATTAGCAGGGCACTTTGATTGATGGCGCGCAATGACAATTTTTAAAATGGCCAATTTTTCAGGGGGTACAGTCGAGGATTCGAAAATGATCAAATTTTGGTTCAAAGATCGCCATGACATTCATCCACGTGGCGAACATGTCCCATTCAACGACGAAAAAAAAAATCAGGGCTCGATTAGCTGGTTTCGGCATTTAATGCAATTTGCCTCGTTTTTTCGCTTCAAGGCAAAGTCGACGAAAATTGGCCACAAAGCCGCGAAACAAAGACCGTTAGAAAGATCGCAGGCTGCTGCAAACGTGGATACCGGTGATCTACCAAAAAGTGATTTTTTGGCATCTTGGACACGGTTTCAAAGTCATACTGTATATGATTTTCGACGCACGATAAAGCGCGCCAGACACCGAGTGACACGCGCCTGCTCTAATTCAAATTCATGCATCTGGTGTCTGTCCTTCTTGTAGACGCGTCAGCACGGTCCTATCGACGCGTTTTCCAGCGCAATTCGCGTTTGAAAAATATGAAATTGCGAATTGCTCGCCAACCTGCAGGTCGATTCCATTCATTTTTGGCATTTTCCGCAATTTCTCCATGCACATTCTGTCGTGTGCAAGTCTGGAGCAATTCGGCAGACCTCAATTTTTAATTTTGATTTTGCCATCGCGAACCCTCAAACCAAAATTAAAAAATTGCGATCAGCAATGCAATTGCCCAGGGGAATCGTGATACCATGGCCAGCATCCTTTGCATCATGCCAACGGGCAGCGGCAAATCCATGGTCTATCTGGTGCACAGCGTCTTGGAGGAGCGCCAGTCCAAAGTGACCGTGCTTATACTGCCGCTCGTCGCGCGGACCTCGGATGTATTTCAGCACTTGCAACGCTTCGGGATTGGCTACGTGCTTTGGCACAGCGGCCTGACCTGGATGATACTGGACAGCCAGACACGTATCATTGTCGCACCTGTGGAAATGGCGTCGTCTGGGGCGTTCCTCACCCTGTACCGTACAAGGATCTTGTGGACCGGGGTCGATTGGCGCATATTGTGTTTGACGAGGCGCATCTCATTGTGACGGGTACGTCGTACCGCGAGGCCATGACAAGCCTGTTTTATTTGCGCTCGGTGCAATCCGCCCCTTTCTTGTTCCTCAGCGCCACCGTCCCGCCTGCCATGGAGGCCGAGATTGAACGCACGATGGCGACGCTCTTGACCGTCATCCGCAGCAGCACCGTGCGCCCAAACATCTCTTGCATGCTGCGCATCTGCGAAATGAACCAGCAAGTGAACATGGAGGCGATGCCACTGGTGATCGCCGCACGAGACCGCACACGCAGTCAGGGCCGCAGCGACGAACGCTTTATCGTGTTCTGTTTGACGAGGAAGGCCATCGATGCACTTTGTCTCATCTTTCATGATGAAGAGGATCCCCCCGGCGTCGTAGCATACCACGGCACCATGGGTGACAACTCCGTCAATGCTGAAGCCTTGGAACGCTGGATCAAAGGTGGCGAAAATGGAGCAAACATCGTTGTGGCCACGTCGTAAAAAAAAAAAAAAAGTCATCATGAGTGTCACCTTTTTTTTTTCTTAGTGCCTTCGGTGCCGGCGTTGACTATCCTGGAGTGAGCCTTGTTGTTCACCACACGTTGTCGTATAGCGCCCTCGATTTTTTGCAGGAGTCGGGCCGCGCCGGTCGCGATGGCAGGTCTGCGACGTCGTTGGTCGTCACGTCACGCGCCACGCTCAAGAAGCACCTTTTTCCGCCTCAGGAAGGCGACCTCAATTTAAAGAGGAGTTCGCCATGACGAACCGCAAGATGCAGATGCTGGCCCGCATCGCCCTCCTCATACTTCCCTCCCTTGCCTGTGCGACGTGCGCCTCATCATGCAAGATGATGCCGGCCACACCAATCGCCACGCCTTTCAAAAGCGAGCCGCAGATGTGACCAACCGGTAAGGCTTTTTTTTTTTTGTTAAATCATTGATTTAGGCGGCATCGCAAGCCAAGCGGCCCTGTTTGTCAGTGGCCGAGCAATTGGCGCGCGTGTTGGATCAAGTCGTGGGCACGCGTGAATGCATGTTGTGCTTTTGCGTGGATGGAAGCCGGGAGCAGCATCGCTTTGGCGATTGCCGCCATGCGTGGGACCTGTGCTTGCGCAGCTTGGGAGACCATCACGTGCGCCAATGCCCCAACAAGCCGCTCCTCTCGTCCAAGCACGGCCCGGTGTGCTTCAAGTGTGCGTTTCCGCCCGATCTCAGCGGTGTGCGGCTTCACCAAACGAGGTTCGGAAAGTGCGAGGACCAAGTCGGCCGCTCTGATCGAGTGTACCCCGTTTGCTGGCACTTGTACCGCCACAAGCGCGCATTGATCAATGCGAAGTTCCCGGAGGTGACAAACTTGCAGACGGAAAATCAGTACGCTGCATGGCTTGTCAATGCCTCGGGAAACGCCCAAATGCCCACCTTCTGCGCAGCAATGCCCTGGCTCTCTTTTTCTGGTATTGCTGCTGCCACAAGAATTGGTCTGACTAGATCATGCAAGGTCAAGATTGAAGCTAAGTCGTCAGTAGACGCAAGGTCAAGATTGAAGCTAAGTCGTCAGTAAAAAAAAAAAAAAAAAAAAAAAAAGAGGGGTTGCAAGTGAGTGAAATACAGGAAAGAGGCGAACGCGTTCTACTGACAGGCTCGAATTGCCGTTAGTCATCTCGTGCCTTTTTTTTTAAGCATGGTTTCTGCACCGATTTCAACGAAGATAATGCGCTGGGATATATCACGACAGGTGGATGAGCTCTCTCAAATACATTGCTTCTGGCCTGTAAAACTTGGATCACACCACATGTACTTTTTTTTTTTTGATGGGGGTGCGCATAAAGCTGACTTTGAAACACTGCCTTTGCTTTTTCTTTTCTCGGTTGTTCCTTTCCTTTCGTTTGTTCTTTTCTTGTCGATTGTTCCTTCTTTTTTTTTTAAGTCAAGAAACGTCGCGTCGTGCGCAAGATCACTTCACCGTCACCGTCACCGTCCGCTTCGTTGCCACATTCCTGACTGCCGGGTAACCGCGCAGCTTCCATTGACTTTGTCGATGCCAGATGCAAGTATCAGCTTTTGAAAAAAGAAACCCATGAACTTTTGTCTGACACGCATATTTTTTTTTTTGTAATAGCCAACCATGCCATCCGACGATGATGAATATGAGTATCTGAAATTGTCACCAAGGCCAGGCTACATCAATGAGGACAAGGATTGGTCAACCCTTCCCGTAAGCTACATGAGTTTAAAAGATTTCCCAACTGAGCTCTTTTTTTTTTTTTTTGTAGATGTCGCCACATGTGCAAGAAGCCTTAGCTACCACGCCACGCTCCAATTTCACATCATTCGAGAGATCGTTGGTGCCTCCATCCCTGGCCCCTTACCTCGATCTCACTTCTATCGACGCGCTATTTGCTGCGGCGGCTGTGCGCCGGCGCCGTGAGGTGGTTGAGGCTATCCTGGACGCGTATGACGAAGAGCTGGGTGCCGAGGTGTGCAAGCCGTGTTATTTCTATCTGCGACGCGTTTCCATCTACCGGTATCCCAAGAACGCCGACATACTGTACACCATAATCGCTTCAAATGTCCATTGGCCCGCACTCTCGCCTTGTGCCGCACTTGCTTGTTTCCTGTGGACCAATGCCCACCCCCTTGTCGCCATAAGCCAGTGTACGATGAATCCGATGTTACCGAGAGGTGCTGAACTTGCGGTTTCCCAAAAAAAATTGAAGGCGTAGCCTTTCACGACGGCGGCTTCGCGAGAAATTGCCCGGATGACAGACGTGATGCAATCTACGCTGCCTGTTGGTCCCTCTGGCACGGGTTCGACGACATTCTGCACAAAAAGTTCATGGACAAGATACGTGGGTCTGGTTTGGACCGCCGGTTTGAGAATCCTGCGTACTACGCCAGTTGGCTGGGCCAAATCACGCCCAATGTTTTTGAACATGCCCACATTCTTCGCAGCAATGCGCTGGCTGTCGTTTACTGGATCTTTACCGAGTGGAACTTGATTTCATAACAATGAAGTTATCATTTGTAAAATGCGAAAAAATCAAGAGAGTCGCGCCAAATGCCCTTTTTTTCCTGGCTCCCCGCGAAAAAAACCTGACAAACGCGTTATTTTTGCTTTCAACGCGTGCGACGCGCCTCGCACTCACATCCACGCACCCACACAACCTCACATCCACACCCCACCCTCACATTTACACCCACGCGTCACGTCACGTCTTTTTTTTTTAACACGTTGGCCCACATCCACACCCTGCCCATCCACACCACCCCCACCCTGCCCATCCACAATACCCCCATTCTGCCCATCCACAATAGCCAAAATTGACTTTGGCGTAAAAGTTGTCCCTTTTTTGGAAGGTGCCTCAGATATTTGACCGCCGTCCCTTTTTTTTTCTCTCTGTCTCTCTCTCTCTCTTTTTTTTTTTTGCACGCACTTTTATCATATTGCAGTCCAAGGGCCACCATGCCCTGCCCTGTCGTTCGAGCCTTTTCATAGCGCTGAATATACCGTAGCCCTCCATCGGCATCGCCAGGCACACGGCGACATTAAAGTGCACAAAACAAAAGTCGAATGTGTTAGGGCGAGACTTTCTATTTTCTGATCAAGATGAACTCGATAAGCCTTTGAGCGCGTGTGCAAAAGTGGCACTGGACTCGTCGTATGGACAGAGCCGCCGCTGAAAAGCGTAAAAACATGCAAAAAAAAGAGTATTTTATTCGTTCTTTTTCACACATCACTGTCGCAGACTCTTCATTTCACCAGTGCGATCCAGATGCAAGATGAAAAGCAAAAAAAAGGAGAGAGAGAAAAATAAAATTTTTGCCTGCCGTTATAGAGTTCACGCGTTCACCAGCCAAATGCCGATAATACAGTAGTACACACTCTTAAAAACCAGAGGTTGGCTTGGTCGTTATGCAGATGAATCCAAAATACCATTATTTTCTCAAATTTAGCACAGGACCCCAAAATATTTGGTGGAGGCCAATAAATCCGGCACCGGTAGAAAGAGACGCACTCGGATATCATTTTCAGATTGTTTCACGTCAGATGGACAATATTTACACGCGCAAAAGTCGATCAATCAAACATTGGATAAATTTTCAAACTCGACTTTCTCGACATCCGGGAAAACTACCACCGGTGCTTTTAACGTGTTGAATGAGACTGCTGAATTGCTGTCGAATGCAACAAGTTTCACCGCGATCTGGTCAAAATTGATGGAGAAAACAGCTTTTCCGAGCAATTTTTGCAATTGCCATTTGCTCGAGAATGGTCTAGTCAACGTGTAGCTTTTATTTTAGATTCAATAACAAACAGGGGGCAAAGCATCTAATGGGACAGCTTGCAGCGCGCTACGTACAGTAGCTTGGGTTTGAGCATTTTGCATCGGTCATTTCACCAGCCTGCAGCAGCCACGACGCAGCACACAAAAATGTGCAAAAAAATAATAAAAAAATTAAAAAATAAAAATTCCATGCAATCCACGAAACCTAATTTGGAGGTCTCAAACCTTAAATTTTTGCAAAATAATCTTACCCAAAGTAGGCAGATTTCTCAGTCGACCGCCGTTCATGCATCACACTTTGGGCACTTTTCTTAAACTCGGGGCGACTTGCCATTTTGTCTGCCAGTAGCAAGTTGTCGGATTTACCTGTTTGGAATGCATTGATCGCTCGGAGTTCGAAATTTTCCAAATATGGCATTTTCTGTGTTTGAAATGTGTGACCCCTGAGTGACCCCTGAATTTTCAAAAGTGATCGTAGCGAGGATCGGGCCAAAATTGACTTTGGCGTAAAAGTTGTCCCTTTTTTGGAAGGTGCCTCAGATATTTGACCGCCGTCCCTTTTTTTTTTCTCTCTGTCTCTCTCTCTCTCTTTTTTTTTTTTTTTGCACGCACTTTTATCATATTGCAGTCCAAGGGCCACCATGCCCTGCCCTGTCGTTCGAGCCTTTTCATAGCGCTGAATATAGCCCTCCATCGGCATCGCCAGGCACACGGCGACATTAAAGTGCACAAAACAAAAGTCGAATGTGTTTGGGCGAGACTTTCTATTTTCTGATTAAGGTGAACTCGATAAGACTTTGAGCGCGTGTGCAAAAGTGGCACTGGACTCGTCGTATGGACAGAGCCGCCGCTGAAAAGCGTAAAAACGTGCAAAAAGAGTATTTTACTCGTTCTTTTTCACACATCACTGTCGCAGACTCTTCATTTCACCAGTGCGATCCAGATGCATGAAAAGCAAAAAAAATAGGAGAGAGAAAAAAAAGAGACGGCGATATTGGACGCGTCGCGTGGACAGAGCCGCCCCTGAAAAGCGTAAAACCGTGCAAAAAGAGCATTGCCCTCGTTCTCTTTCACACATTGCTGCTGCAGACTCTTTTCGCTTAACCTGTGCGCTCTACATGCAAGATGAACAGCAAAAAAAAAGAGAGAGAGAGACAGAGAGAAAAAAAAGGGACGGCGGTCAAATATCTGAGGCACCTTCCAAAAAAGGGACAACTTTTACGCCAAAGTCAATTTTAGCTCCACAATACCCCCATTCTGCCCATCCACAATACCCCCACCCTGCCCATCCACAATACCCCCCAAAATCTGTCATCAACCTGGCTGGTGGCTGCTGTCGATAAATTCATCTTTTCTGCAATTTTTTATAAAATTTCACATATGCAGTCTTAAACATCGCAAGTATTGCCTGGCTCGCCTTCAAACTTTTTCATTCGACCATTGGACGCGTCTTTTCCAACGTGGCATTGAAAACCAGAGGTCCGCTAAATCCTTGTGCAGATGAATCCAAAATACAGTATCGATATTTTCACAAATTCAGCGGTGGGGTCTCGAAATATTTCGTGGATCGGCATGAAACTGGTATCATTCGAAAGAGATACGCTTGGACGTCATTTCTGGAATGTTATTTTTTCACCGATGCATAACCTTTGTACGCTTGTGAAAGCCGTTCAAACATTACAAAAATTTTCAACCTCGGTGTTCTTGGCAACGGATTAAACAACACACGGCGCTTTTAACGTGTCGAAGGTACCTCTTGAATCTCTATTGAATGACACCAGTTTCATCGTTGGATGGCTAAAACTCGCAGAGAAAATTTACTTTTCCATCAAAACCTTTGATCGGAATTTTCTCGACAACGGTCTAATAAACATGTAATTTTTATTCCAGTTTTACTAATAAACAGGGATGCAAAGCATCTAATGGGATGACTTGCAGTGCGCTAGCTTGAGTGTTAGCTTTTTGGATCGGTGGATCGGTCATCATTTCACCAGGCTGCAGCCCACTCAGCGCACAAAAATGTGCAAGCAAAATATAAATAAAAAAATAAAAAAAATAAAAAAAATAAAAAAAATAAAAAAAAATAAAAAAATAAAAAAAATAAAAAAATAAAAATTCCATGCAATCCACGCACCATAATTTGGAAGTCTCAAACCTTAAATTTTTGAAAAAAAATTGCACCAAAGTAGGCACTTTTTCTCAGTCGATCGGCGTTCATGCGTCACACTTTGGGCAATTTTCTTACTTTGCGGAGACGTGCCATTTTGTGTACCAGCAGCAAATTGTCGGAGTTACGTGTTTGGGAAGCATTGATCACTCATTTAAGTGGTGATTTGGTATAAATAAAAAAATAAAAAAATAAAAAAATAAAAAAATAAAAAAATGAAAAAATGAAAAAATAAAAAAATGACAAAATGAAAAAATAATTTTTTTTGTTTCGCTTCGCTAACGCTCCGCTTACCCATACTTGGTCTCGCTTCGCTCGACGAAAGCGTGGCGTCTGTTTGAGAGACGTGGCTCGCTAGAGCCATCGGCTCGAGAACAAGAAAGACAATTTTTTTGTGTATCGCTTCGCTAACGCTCCGCTCACCCATACTTAGTCTCGCTTCGCTCGACGAAAGCGTGGGGGATAAACAATTGTGGGGGATAAAAAATATGACGGTTTCGCTTCGCTCACCCAGATACATGGTCTCCCTTCGGTCGACAGGAAGTGTGTCGTCCGTTTGAGAGACATGGCTCGGCCGTTTGAGAGACGTGGCTCGCCTCGAGAACAAGAAAGTCAATTTTTTTGGTGTATCGCTTCGCTAACGCTCCGCTCACTCATACTTAGTCTCGCTTCGCTCGACGAAAGCGTGGGGGATAAACAATATGACGGTTTCGCTTCGCTCACCCGTGTACATGGTCTCCCTTCGGTCGACGGAAGAAGTGTGTCGTCCGTTTGAGAGACGTGGCTCGCCAGAGCCAGCGGCTCGAGAACAAGAAAGACAAATTTTTTTTTGTATCGCTTCGCTAACGCTCCGCTCACCCGCACTTAGTCTCGCTTCGCTCGACAAAAGCGTGGGGCACACAATATATGACAGTTTCGCTTCGCTCACCCAGATACATGGTTTTTCGCTCTGCGAAAAACAGAAAGAATGAACAAGCATAGATGGTAGATTAACGGCATTCTAACAGTATCCTAAAAGATATAACTGAGCCCTAAAGGAGTCCTAACAATAGGACTGAGCCCTAAAGGGATCCTAAACAATATGACTGAGCCCTAAGGGGGTCCTAAACAAAATGACTAAACCCTAAGGGGGTCCTAAACGATAAGACAGAACCCTAAAAGTGACCTAATCGATTTGACTGATTCTTAAAGATGACATAAACGTTATGACTAAACCATAAAGAAGTCCTAACGGACAATACCCTAATCCCTAAGATACCCTGAACCAAGCTGACACTATACACACATTAGCGAACGGGTAAGCGAACCGAAGGGAAGCGCAACGACATATGACATAAGTTGACTATAGGGAATATAAATAGCCAATATACAGTATTAATATCAGGATAAGAACAAAAAAAAAAAAAAAAAAAAAA
>KV441896.1:541249-552045 GCA_001650995.1 Gongronella sp. w5 | reverse complement strand
TTTTTTTTTTTTTTTGCACTGTAGCTGCTCAATCGGCCCTCAAAGTCACATTCGATGCTTGGGGCATGTGATTAATCTCGCGGTGCAGGAAATGCTAAAAAAGGGCATCAAAAGTCAGGCACCAACGGAGGAAGAAAACGGCCGTCGTAATGGCGACGATGATTCATCAGGGGTTACTACGACGGATGAAGACCAAGCACCAGCCGCCAATGCATTGCAAAGATTGCGCAACGGCGTGAAATGGATCACGTATGTCATTTTTCAATAATTGCTCCTTGGTGTTGATGGCTTTGAACTCAAAATTTCTTTATTTTTAATAGTGCATCATCGCAGAGGATTCAACGATTTGAATATTGGGTCACAAATAAGGAATTGGACAATCTCTCTCTTATCAAGGATGTCCGAACCAGATGGAACTCAACGAGAGCCATGGTGATGCGGGCAATACGATTGCGAGCAGCATATGACGCCCTGTGCCAGTGCGAACCTGAGCTGTGGTCGTGCGCCTCTCTTGATATTGGCCAATGGGATTACCTTGAAAGATTGGCTGACGTGCTCAAACCCTTTGACAAAATCACCAACGAAATGTCCGCCTCGACATCATACCCAACAATCAATATGGTGATCCAAAAGTACAATTTAATGATTGATGATCTCGAGGATATGAAGGACAATGACGCGATCTACAGCGAATTCAAGCCCGCAATCGAAATTGCATTGGACAAATTGTTGACCTACTATCAAATCACAGACACTACTCCAATCTATTCAATTGCCACAGCATTGGATCCATCCATGAAATACGTTTGGTGGTCGAAAAAACGATTTGGCGAATATGAGGCTATTTGCAAGCAAATGGTGCAAGATGCATGGAAGAATGGATACGAGCGTCAGCTCCAAGACAGCTCTGAATTGGACCCAGAAAAGAAGCAGCTGTATGACGACTATGGATACTCTGAAAGCGAGCGCCTCAATTCCGAATTGGAAGAATACATTGCAGAAGCTCGAATGCCGCCACAACGATACGAAAAAGGCAAGGATCCTCACCAATTTGTGTATTGGCGATCACAAGCGCAGCGATGGCCGAGATTATCACAAATGGCCCGCGACTATTTAGCGATCCCCGCGACTTCAACACCGGCAGAAAGGTGCTTTTCGCAGGCTCGCTTGTTTTTGTCACACGTGCGCAACAGACTGAGCCCAGACAAGCTTCGCATGCTCATGTTACTTGAGTCTTGGATGAAAATTTTGGATGAATAGAAAAAATGACTCACCACGCAATCCAGCAAATATCACCACTTTTCATCATCACTCACCACCACCACGACGCCATCAATCAAGCAAAATACGCAACACTCATCACCACCACACCACCAACAATTACCAACACAAACATTTATCAAAATTATTGTAAATCTGTTTAATCACCATGATTCATGATGAACCCCCGCGAAAAAAGCAAAAACACAGCAAAAGCAGCAAAAAAAGCAAGCAAAAACACATCAAAAGCAGCAAAAAAAAGCAGAAACACAGCAAAAGCAACAGCAAAAAAATTCTGTAATGCAATACCACCATCCACCAGTACCATCATAATATCATCGTATCATACTGTACTGTACAGTACTGTATTTCTTCTACCATCATAACAAAAAAACGCAATAAATTGAATTGAATTGAATTGAATTGAATTGAAAATTTTAACTCAGAAAATGAGCGAAATGAATTGAATTGAATTCAAGTAAGAAAAGTTCAAATGAATTGAATTGAATTCGACAGACAAAAATTCAATTCAAATGAATTGAATTGAATTGAATTAAGTGAGTTGAGCGGCCCATTGAGAAACCCTACCCACAACACCACCTGATCGGCGTGCCCACACCCCCGCACTCTCGCTCCCACTCTTTGCCAACTTTGCCAACTTTTGGCGTCGGCGCGTCTCAGCAAAATCACCCCATCATCCGTGCAAACCTTGGCACTCACTTTTGTTTTCACGGTCTCGCGCTCTCAACGCGCGCACATTGACGTCACTTGCCTCCTCATCAAACCACACATCCAATCCACAAAACGTCATAGCCTCTTGGATTATTCTCTTGGCGTTTGTCTCAACACCAAAACCCAAAGGAGTCGTTTTATTTTTCTTTCGCCACACGCCGACTTGCAGTGGACGCGCCCCCATGCCAAGTGGACACTTCCGCGTCAAGACATGTCAGCCTTATTGCCCCGCAAGACAATGACAAGAACAAGATATAAAAAAGTGCCATAGTTTTCATAGTCCCATTTCTTTTCCCCATACAGTACTCAACATCTATCTCATCCTCTCCCTTTTTTCCTCTCTCTTGTTTTTTTTCCTTTGTTTTTGTGGCCTCCTTTGGACGAATAAACGCACGCTTGCAATTTGAAATTCGTCATGTCGGCAGGCAAGAGCAAATTACAACTGGCACGATGTACCCGTGGTGGTGCGCGGGGCGGGGGCGTTTGGCGCCCAGCAGCAGCAACAAGAGCGACAACGCGGGGACGACGTGGGGGTGCGCGGCCCCGTCGCGCACCCGGCAGCGACATCCATGACATCACGCATCTGGCAAACAAACATTCTGCGATCCTGGAAGTGACGTGTCGGTTAAGCCCGTCATATTCGAACAATGTAAATTTTATTGAGATCGAACAATGATGATTTGACAAGACATTGATATATATTTATTTGTGGTGGAAATGTTGTACGGTAGATACGTATCATACAGTAGAACAGTACAACAGTATTTTGGATTAATTCATCTGCCCAACGCTTCATTCAGCCGACCTCTGGTTTTCAATGCCATGTTGAAAAAAGAGTAGTGACCCGATGAACAAGATTCGGAGGACGCGTCCTGCAAAAAGGGGGTAATTTTTTTCCATTCTGGTTGCGTACGTACATACGCGACAACGGCCCAACGTATCGACGCGCGAGTCACCTCAAATGAATCTTGATCAAAGACGGTAAATGCGTTTGTGTTTTGGAGAAATCGCATTGATGAGATCTCGGCGAATTGGTACAGTATGTAATGACTCTATATCATAAGGTCGCATTTTCGATATTGGTTTGGCAGATACTACAGTATGATTGTTCGCGCCATGATTGAGTTCCATGCGCCAGTCTCTAATCAAATTCATGCACACGAAGTGTCTCTTCCTGGTGGACGCGCGCGTCAGCGCGGCCCCAATTCGCTTCATGATCCTCCCACATCATCCGCAAGTGAACTTGATTCGAAAATCACGTGTTGCTTGTTAACGTGCAAGTACTGTAGACCCATCTCTCTTTTGGCATTTTTCATTGGTTTGTTCCATTGCCGTCATTCTGGGGGACCTATTTTCATTTTTTTTTCTACAGGGCGCTCGCGCGGGCGATTACTTTATTATTCGCGTGTTTATGCTCTTCAAAGATGTCTGACAGCAGTACGCTGATCCCCACTCAGGTTTTGAGCCTGCCAATTTCAAATTAGAACGGGTTTTGCTCAATGTTTCTCCAAACCAAGCCGAGATTTAGGTGATTTGCGCAAAATTGGCTTACTGTCGCTCGTCCGCGCTGCTGGATTTAAAAAAGTGGGGATGGGGCGTGTCTCCACCTCTTTTTCTTCTTTCTTTATTCCATTTTTTTTCTTCGTCTTCTTTGATTGATGACGCCGATCAGCAGCACGGCCAAACAGCAGGCGCTTGCGAATTTGAAGACGTCTGTGCCGACCATCTTCAATGAAGCACAAAAGGAGAATGTGGTGTTGATGCAGCAAGCGGTTGCTCTGCGCAAGATTCAAGAAATGTGCGGCCTTGTCCAAGTTCCTGTGCCTGGGCAGCCGCAGCTCTTTGATGACGAGGGCGAAGCTGCGTTCAATCAAGAGTTCTTGCGCAACGTCAACAAGATCTTGACGCTTCGCCGGCGCGAGCCACACGCCGACAATATTGTGCGCTTCATTGCTACTTTTCTCAACTACATGCAAAAGCGAGGTGCGTGTCGCGTCCCTTTTTTTTTTTCCTCGCTCTTCGGTCAATTCGCTAATTGAAGTGTTTTTTTTTTTTTGGGTAGACGAGCCACTCATGCCCTCAGACACGCGAGAAAACGCGACAATGACCGAGAACGGCACGCAGGAAACGGGCGGCGCGTCCGAAAACGCTCAAAATGTCGACAATGACGGACCCAACGATGACAATGACAACGATCATGGTGACGACAGCGACATTGACGACGCCAGTCACGTCGACAGCCAGCCCGGTGGCGGCGAAAGCGAGGCAATGGACGAGGATGAGGTGGTGGAGACGCTTTCGACGCGTTTTGTGCGCATGCTGTTGATGCACATTCTCAAGGGTCACAATGCAAAGAGCAATTCTGTGCGTTTGCGCTGCTGCCAGATCGTCGCACTCAGCATGAGCTGCCTGAATGAATTGGAGTAAGAAAAAAAAAAGTGGCGCCATTGACGCCCAAGGAGGGATGATGGGATCATGGACTCACCGCCGTCTTTTATTTTATCATTGGCAGCGAGGATCTTTATCAAAAGTTGAAAAAGGTGCTGTTTGAACGCATCCGCGACAAGGAGGCGTCTGTCCGCATCCAGGCCGCCAATGCACTGTCCAAATTGGAGATTTCCGACGAAGAGCCCGATGCCAGCGACGGCCTGACCATCTCTCAGAAGCTCATCAACCTCATGCGCATGGATTCCAGCCCGTAAGCAATCCTCTTGCTACGCGCCAATATGCGACCGCGTCTTTTCTCACATGCCAAAAATGTTTTTTTTTTCGTTTTCAGCGAGGTGCGTCGCGTCGTGATCCTCAATTTGGAAATTACGCCCAACACTCTGCCGCACATCCTGGAGCGCGCACGCGACACGGACATGACGAACCGGCGACTTGTGTTTTCGAGAGTGTTGAACAACAATTTGCGCGACTTCCGCATGATTCCCACACAAGACCGCTACAGACTGATCCAGTGGGGCCTCAATGACAGGGACAAATCTGTGCGCATTGCCGCCGGCGCGATGATCTCCACCGCATGGGTCGGTCAAGCAAACGGCAACGTCTTGGAGGTGAGAGAGATAAAAAAGGAAAAAAATGGACGCGTTTTTAATGTTATTGCTAGTTCCTTGAGCGCATGGATGTCATGGACATGGTGAACATTGAGACCAACGAAAAGATGCTGCTCACGGTGCTGGAGACGTCGGTGCTCAAGGATTTCACGGCCAAATTCCAACGTGAGTTGCCCCTCTAGGAGATGATACGCGTCTCTTTTGCTGACCCTCTCTATTTTTCTCATGTTTTTAGCTGAATTTTGGAACGACCTGACACCCGAGAGCGTGTTTTTGGCCCGCTTTTATTTCAAGATGCTGACGCAGCGCGAGGTAAAACGAGCAAATGGCCCTAAAATGTGAATTGACCAAAAAAAAAAAATTTTTTTTTTTTTTTTACTTGCCCCCGACAGATGTGGGACGATCTGGAGACGGTGCTGCCTGAATTGACACGACACGCCTTTTTGATCAAGCACTACAACGAGAAATGGATGCAGGCCAATGAGGAAAGCGAGCCGACGTGTGAATTCATTGTGGGCCAGCTCTTTGAAATCGCCAAATTCCTTGATTATGCCGACGAGGTTGGCCGTCGCCAAATGTACAATCTGATGCGTATGAAATTTCTGCCCCCCTCTCTCTCTCTCTTTTTTTTTTTGATCTGCACGCGCTTTTATGATACTCACGCTCATCATCTTTTTCTCATATAGGTGACATGGCCAAGGGTCCCGATCTCCCTGAAGAGTTTCTCGAGCACATTGTGGACGTTTACAAGCTGGTGGCGCCCAAAAATGACGAGCCCGAGTTTACGCGCATGATCCTCGACGTGATTTCCGACATTCAAGAGGTGATTGAGGGATATGAAGAGGTAAGAATCTTTTTTTTTTTTATCTTGAGCTTACCATTGACACGCCCGCCTCATTTTTTCTATTTTTCTTCTCACTCGTGCAGGAATTGGACGCGCGTGGCAAGCGAATTCGATTGGATGGCGACGTGGTGATCAAAACCGAGGATGACCAAGAGGAGCCCGACCCAATCCACCTGAATATCTTGTACAGCCGCTTGAAATGCCTATCGTTGAGCAAATTCATGCTTCAGCGATGTGAAAAGGTAAGAAACACGTACGGATGGCGGATAGATGTGATGCCTTAAACATTCGTTTTCTCTTTTTTTTTTGCAGCCCTTGGCAAACAACTCGACACTTTATGGCATTCTCAACCAGCTGATCATCCCCGCCGTGCAGAGCAAGAAGCCCATCCTCCGAGAAGAAGGCTTGCACTGCTTGGGCTTGATTTGCCATCTAGACCGCGTAAGAAAAACTCTATTTTCACCAATTGGCGCCCTCTCATCCTCTTTTTTTTTATTATTATTATTATCACGCGGTCAGACCGTCGGCTTGCACAACATTCCCCTCTTTGTACACTGTGTGAGGAGTGGCCATGATGAACTCAAGAACAAAGCATTGATGGTATTGCAAAAATGAATGATTTTTGGGTAAGCAATGATGACTCACCTGCTTGCATTGTGCACCCATTAGACGCTTTTTGACCTCATCTCCAAATACGGCTTCCAAGCGATTGTGGACAAAGCCCCAGAGGTATGGCATGGACGGCGGAGACGCGTCAGCGCGCTCACTCTTTTTGTTCTTCCTCCTTTTAGGTCGTCCAATTATTCGAATATTGCCTGGATCACGACAATCCCAAGCTGCAAGCCACGGCTACAGAGGGTCTAGCCAAGATAATGCTCTCTCGAAAGTTCAATGATGACGAGGCAAGCGGTCAATACCATTTTTTAAACAAATGCACGCGACTGACGCGTAGTTTTTTTTTCGTGTTTCTCTCTTTTAGATGCTCAAATTGTTGACGGTGCTCTATTTCTTCCCCACAACCTCCGACAATTCGTCCGTCAAGCAATGCCTGTCATACTTTTTCCCTGCCTATTGTCACTCGCATTCCGAGAACCAGCGGTCCATGGCACGCGTAAGAATGGAGCATAAAAAGAGAAGGGAAAGAGAGAGTGAGAGAAAAAAGATGGCGTCGCGTCGTGAAGGGCCATGTTACGCTGAACAAAACTATTTTTCCTCTTTTAGTGCGCGCTCGTTGCGGTGCAAGAGCTCATTGAGACATACCTGGATCTGCAAGAGAATGAGACCATGACGCCTCCAAATCGTCTGGTAGAAATGATCGTCTTTTGGACGGACCCGCGATGCCAACAAAAGTAACGCGGACGCAATATTCTTTCTTTTGACGTTTTGACGCGTGATTCTCATTCTTTTTTTTTTTTCATTTCTGCTGCATAGCCAAGAGGAAAAGGACCAGAACAAAGGCCTGCACGGCCCCATGGCTGTCCAAGTGCTGCAAGTTCTGCGGACGTGCAATAAAAATGATGATGGTAGGTGTCCATGATGAAAAAAAAATGATTAATTGCTCATTCTTTCCCTTTTTCTCTCTCTAGTTCTGCGCAAGACCATGGTGCACATGCTGACAAAGTTGCACCTCGTTGACAGTGACGTGGACGACCTTCAAAAAATCATGACGAACCACAATCTGATTGAAAACGTAAAAAATACTCATAAAAAGAAGAAAAAAAACACAGTACGGCCATTGATCTCACGTTGCCTTTATCTCTATTTAGGAGAGGCCCATCCGAGAGGGATTGTTGCGTAATCAGTACATGCGCGTGATCAAGCAAGTGTCAACGGCTCTCGATGAAAAGGGCCAGCCCACGCGTTCCCCATCTATGGAGGAGGAACAGGAATAAAACAATGCACGTGTACCCGCTTTTTCGTTGTTCATTTGCCTTGCCAATGGGCTCCATGGGCTTACTACAGTATCACAAAACTTGATGGAGTGGCGAAAAAGAGAAAAATGAACAAGATCTGCGTGTCACGCTGCAATCGGATGCATGATGATGCATAGCTGATGATCGGCGGGGGAAAATCTCAACAGGGGCATCGGCATTCCAAATTAAATTGCGCCACAGACGCTATAAAAAGGCGGTGTTTTTCTTTTCTTTTTTTTTTTGTTTTTCCCTTTTTTTTTTTTTTTTTTTTTTTTTTTTTTTTTTTTTTTTTTTTTTTTTTTTTTTTTTTTTTTTTTTTTTTTTTTTTTTTTTTTTGACCCTGCCATCATGTCAGCCCCAATAATGCGCCTGCCGGACGAGGTGCTTTATGCGATATTCAGCTACCTGGAAGTGGAGCAGCTCATGCATGACGTGCGGCTTGTCAATTCGACGTGCAATCGTGTGGCCACCTCCAACAGCCTACTCGATTTGATCCTTCCTTTGTGCAGCCTCGACAAGCTGCGTCGCACGGCCGAATTTTACGACCGTCACCCGCCATCGATGCTCTTCCAGGCACGCAGTGTGCAATTGGGTGCGGACGGTTGGAAGGTGGACGAGATGAACGCGGCCGACTTGCATGACACTAAGGAAATGGTGAAAAGGTTGTCGCAATGGTTCCCTAAAGTGCGACGCATCACGCTCCCTTTTCCCCAATCGGAATTGGCACCATCTGCGCAGACAAGCGACGTGGTCAACCTTTTGCTTGAGCAATTCCGTGCGATGCCTACATTGACACGCCTTATCACGCGCGAATTTCCATTGGTGGCGCCATCCGAGATGCCGTTGCTTCCTTCACACCTGACATTCTTGGATTTGCGTCTGATGCGTCCGGGTGCCTCTTTGGACGCGTTTTTCGCCGTTTTGAAGCATATGCCGCATTTGAGCGGGCTGCGATTCGAAGCAAGGCTCGATCATCCGAATCACGCAAGTCTTCCTGACAACTGGATCGCTGACGGGATCAAACACAAGAAAGAGCGACAGCACCACGCCATGCGACGGCTATGCCTGTCGCTGGATACCATTGACGACATGTTTCCGATCAATCGCACACATTTGCTCGCATTTTTGTTCTTCACCTTTCCCAAACTTGTTGGGCTGGATCTGGAGCTGATGAACTTTAATTTGAATATGGACGACGCGCGGCGGCCAACGGAGCATATGCCTGGTGCACTTGTAGAGCTGATGGGGTGTCCAAAGCGGCTGACCGTGGACGACAATGCATTTATTGAGAATCCGTTTGAATTCAACACATTGCTGCAGTTGCGTGGGACGCCCGTGTTGCCTGTGGCGCACCCCGAAGTGCTTCATCTTGCCGTATACAATACTTCGACCATGTGGACGTGGATGACGCGCATTCCATGCGACAATGTCAAATTATTATATTTGGATTGCGAGCCCGAGGGCGACGAGTCGCTTATTGCCGTCGAACACCTTTCCAATGTGCTCAAATTGACGTCACAACTCCATACGTTGCATTTGGAGGGTCTCGTCGTTGACACGCGGCCTCTGGGCCCTGGCCAAGAGACCGACCCCTTTGCCGATACCGATTCGCCACTTTATCGCTCGGCCATCACCAATTGCCGCTTCACACACTGCCTCATCAACACACCGCTTGTCATCCAACGCCTCGTCGGCCTCTGCCCGCAAATCACCCATCTGCAATTCCTTGCCTGCCGCTTTGTCAACACGGATCGCATGGATTTGCCGGATAACATTAGCAATCCCCATTTGGCCACGATTCGCCATATGTTTGTCTTGAACGACGACGATTCCGAGGACCCTGCGCACCGCATCGATCCCGAAATCGAGCACTTGATTGGCGACGTGATTGATGCCGCCATTGATCGCTTCATGGGCACCGTGCCCGGTGGATGGCCTCAACAAGCGCGTCGAGATGGACTTGTTGGCGATGGCGATGGAGAGGCACACGACGATGCCGTGCACGACGGCCTGGATGGCCAATTGGACGGCGAAATGAATGAAAATCAAGATGACGCGCAAGATCACGATATGGACGACGATCACGATATGGACGACCACGACTTTGGTGAGGACGATGAGGATGACAATGACAATGACGACGACGACGACATGGATGACGATATCGTTGTGGACGATGACATGGATGAAGAGTGGGAAGATGTAGACGACGACGGCAACAACAACAATGACAACAACAATGTAGATGACGAGACAATGAGCAACCTGAGCGACGATTGGAGCGACGATCTGGAAGAAGACTTGGACGAAGTGGACAGCGACGCATTGAGCGATTATGACCACGATTACGTCGACGACGAGCAAATAGAACCCGACAATTTTGAACCTGTGCGATGGCTGTCGATCCCATTGGCCAACTTGACGCTCACATTCAAGCGCCCAACACGCACGCTCTTCATCGTCCTGCAGGACGAGCATCATACCCAAAATCCTGATGATCTGGTTCAAATGTACCTTGGGCAAGGCCCCGAGGAAATGCTCAGCTTTGGCAAATTGACGATCCAAAAGCCGAAAAAACTGAGCCCCTTCGAAACCCAGTGGATGCTCACCAGGTATCCCTCCATCGAAGAAGAGCTCAAGGCGACTGATTTCCCAACAGCTACCTTGAGGATGGCCTGGGACCGCGCTGAAGAAGCAAAAGTCATGGTCATCACTTGCCTCTCGCTGAAATCAGGCACAGACTTGTTTGGCGGCATGGCCCTAAAATCCGTCAAAGAAATCTTTGGCAGCAGGGACGTAGCGCTCTTCAAATAAACAGAAAATAAAAACAATAAATATACTTAATTTGCAAAAATAACCAGATTTCATGGGAAAAAAAGGCCGTCATTGCATCCGTCGTTACGATACGACGGATTATTTGTCTTTTTCTTAGGCACACAGTCTCCACCCGGGCTACTTACCAGACAAGCGAGGGCCAAAAAAAAAAAAAAA
>KV441896.1:528970-541219 GCA_001650995.1 Gongronella sp. w5 | reverse complement strand
GGTCCAAAAAAAAAAAAAAAAAAACCGACGCGACTAACGCGATCCATGTATAGGTGAGCCTCGCGTCGGCGATGTCCAATATGCCTCGTACTTCAAGTCGACAATCATTGGCAAGTATCGTGTTGTGCACGATTCGGATGGTAAGGCCCAATGCCTCAAAAAAATAAAAAGGGACTGACGCGCGCTTTTGGCCTGTTTACAGCCATTGTGCATCATCCGCCTATGAACGCGGGATACGTTCACACCGGCTTGGAATTCTGGATCGTCGACTACCCTGACGTGACCACCTGTAAGCAATCAATGCCACAAAAGAGCCATTGTGACTCATTTACGACCATTTGCTTGATTTTTTTCTTCGTGACCTCTAGACAAGTGCGACGCCGAATTTGAGTCTATGTTTTGCTCGAATTCGGACACTGCGAACCAAAACTTGGCGTCTCATAAATCGTAAGCAAGCGCTTCACGGATACGTGCAGAGACACGCGTGCTTTGGGACCGTGCTGATGTCTCGTTTTCTCTTTTTATGCATTGATCGATGCTGCAGGTACTATGACACGCGCCAGGGTTTCTGTGTCGCTGCCTGAGGCTCATAACCCTGCATCCATCGCCCACAATGGGCGTCACGCGGCGTTTTTGCTAATTTGTTGAATTAAAACCAAGGTTGCACTCCTATTCCGTGATTGCGACTTGCCAAATTCAGCGCGTCGTCGGGAAAAAAAAAAAGTAAAAATAAAACGACGATGCAACGAACGCGAAACCTTAGATCTGGCTGCTGCCAGCGATCGAGATGAGCCCACCCCCACAACCCCACATTTCCAACCGCGTGGAATAGTGCGATTCTATGCTACAAAGAGTTATTTAATGGCCATCAATGAAATCAGCGTTATTGTGAATCGTTTTTTACGAAGTTTGGCAAAAAAAAAAAAAAAAAAGAGCGTGAGGCCAAATAGGCGCGCGGGTTTGTTTTTGGAGCCTGTGTGCGCACGAGAGGTTATTTTTCCCAGTTTTTGCGCGTATCAGATGATGTTCCATAGGCCGCAGCGCGCACATGACGCGCAATTCGGACAATGAGGAACCCAGGTCTCTGAACGCGAGCGTGTAATGGGCAACTGCGGCCTGGAAAGGCAAGATACATGGACAATACAACTTAAGAGTGAAAAAAAAAAACGGATGCAGGGATCAATTGCATAAGGTTGACCCGTGAGTCCGAGGATTTTTCCCTTGCCTGAGGCGGGTCATTGATTTTTCACCGCTGATGTGTGTGAGCCCAATTCTCGTTTAGGTTTGAATGTGAAAATGGTGTCACCCCATTTCATTTACAATGGAGCACCCGCTGACAACTTGCTGAGATCGTGGGATCGCACAAAGTTGGATCTGTGCAACCATGCAAAAGTCAGAGCGCAATATGTTTGGTATGCAGGGAAAAACGTGGGACCGTGTGCCTCCTGTTGCTGTACCTTGGATGGCCCTGTGGATGCCAAGGGGACAAAAAAAGTTGAAGAGGGCGTCACTTGCCCAAATTCATTTGCAACAAGGAAGAGCGCGTGCCAAAGCACATCTTGTGGAGTAAAAAGCTTGTCGACCCTTTCATACTGTGGGAACAGAAGCTATGGCAAGATCTAGACCTGACGTGCTGCACTGGGTCATCGCGTCATGCGCATGTGTATAAAAGCAAGGCACACGACGCGTCTCCATTGCCTCTTCATCCAATTTTCCTTCCAAGTCTCACCACCCCCTCCTGTTCTTTTCAATTGCAACAAGATGATGATCAAGCAGGCCTTCAAGTCGTTGGCGGTAGCCACACTACTTCTTTCCTCGTTGACCGAGGCCGCGCCCGTGGCTGGTCCATTCGTGGTGCGTGATGCCCTTCCTGCCCTGATCCCCGCGCGGTGCGCGTCGGCAGGCACGCCGCCCAGCTTCAACACGTCGATGGAACAGGGTATTGCGGCGGCCAATGGCGGCGTGCTCAGCGGTGTTGACACCTTGGATGGATGGGCGCTTGAAGATCCTCAAGCTTTGTCAAAGACGATCTCGTCGGCGACCGGTGTCAGCCAGGCAAGCACCCAGCAGGTCGACGCCGCATACTTGCGCGCACAATTGGCCGCCAATGCGTACTGTCGAAATGTCGTCCCCGGCAACAATTGGTCCTGCCCCAATTGTGGTGCCGTCTCGGACGCCAAGCTTGTCAAGACATTCCAATCCTCCACAGCCGACACCAATGGCTATTTCATCACCTCGGACAATCTAAAGGCCATCTTTTTGTCCTTCCGAGGTAGAGTCTCCTTTCAATCACGACCCACACAGAGCTCAACTTTTCTTTTTTTTTTTTGCGAACTTCAGGTACCAACAGCATTCGTAGTGCCATCGTCGTATGTGTCACAACCCGAGAACAATTTACATCTATTTCTCTTGCCAATTGCTCACATTAATGAATTTTACAGAACCTTGAATTTACCAAGAGCGACTACACGCCGGTGGACGGTACAAAAGTCCGCGATGTAAGCTATTTTTGAAATTAGATTGAAATTGAACGCTTACTTTCATTGCTATCCCAGTTTCTGCACCTAGGGCTTCTACAAGTCGTATTTGGAGGTGCAAAGCACCGTCGTCACCACGATGCAAGGGCTTATCCAGCAATACCCTGATTATAGCGTGGACGTGACTGGGTACAGCCACTGAACACAAACTAAACGCGTCCGCATCGCTCATTTTATTTGCTATAGTCACTCGTTTGGTGCTGCTCAAGCCGTGTTTGCCGCGCTGGATTTCTTCCAGCGCTTCAACAGCTTAAGCCCATCCAACTTGTTTATTTACACGTATGGCGAGCCCCGCGTTGGTGATCCTGCCTTTGCCGCCTACGTCAAGTCCACCAATCTCCCCAAGATCCGCGTCATTCACGCTTCCGATAGTAAGAAATAGAGCAAAGCAGAGAAAAAATGGACTTGGCTCATCCCAATCATTTTTCAAGTTGTGCCTCATTTGCCTTCCATGTCCATGGGCTTCTTGCACTCGGGTCTTGAATATTGTATCAAGGACAACAAGTCCAAGCTGACGCGTAAGATGCAATTCTCTGTACAATGGATTTACAATCGAAATGACTCACAACGTGTCATTTTTCGGTTCATGCAGAGATCTGCGAGGCCGACTTTGAATCCAAGGACTGCGCTGACAGCACAGTGCCGTTCCTCAGCTTCCTTGACCACCTCGAGTAAGATTGGCGCTCTTTATCACAAAGTTTTGACTCATTTTGCTTTTTTCAGCTATTACTGTATGGTATCAACGAAGGCCTCTGCCTCTGATCAGGGCATTCCAAATCTCTCAATAGTAACTTTTATTGGACAAGGGCTGGTTAATGCCTTTCAGGCATATAAATAAAATACTTGCAGTGCGAAATAAACTAAAAAGATGCAAGAGTGATGATTTTCACGCTCCCAAACGCAAATCATGACCTTTTTCATTTTTATTTTTTTTAGATGTAAGATTGAGTGTGATTATAACTGATTGGACTGCAGATCGACTTTGTGAGCACGACAAGACGGTGGTACTCCCTCTCAGTCTGGTCCATGAAATCATCTTTAGTCATGCGGGTGAGGGAATTGTACGCGCCTTCACTGTAAATTTCATGGTATTTGAACGTGTAATTATCGCCGGGATCACGAAGATACGCCGGGGATTCGCAAAACGCAATGTACAGCGTTGGCTCGCCCCTGGTGCCGAGAATCAAGCTTGACAAATGAAGACTCTTTAGAGAGCTGTGCATCAGCGGGAGCCACGCGACATTTGACCAAAATTGGAGCTCTAGAAGCTTGCACAGCAGTGACTCTGGGTTGGACGGCAGATCGGACCGCACGGATGTGCGGAAAATGCCGGCAGGCTGCGAGAGCTGATCAATTCTGACTTGATGAAGTTTCAAGTAGGAAAGATCAACGCATCGCATTGAAAGGTATTCGAGTACGCTCGTGCTGGCGATGGAGACCACCTCCAACGTTAGGTCCGTGAGGAGATGTGATTTGAGGCAAGACGTCACGCTGAGCCTGTCTGAAATGTGCACGTGCCAGCAGCATTGTATTTTGAGCTTTTGCAGATGCGGGAGCGCGTCTAGGAGAAGGTCGATGCAGAGAGGATCGGGTGGGCGGCCGTAATCCCTCCTCGTGGTCATCGTTTCGTGATCCACCTTGACGGTCCCCAGCGTGAGTTCCGTAAGTTGCGTCAAGGCCGCCAATTGATCAATGACACGGCAACCTGTCGGTTCCTCGCCCCATACGCATCCTTGCACGGTCAGGCGATCCAAGAATCGGTTGTAAATCAGCGCTTCCGTGAGGGAATCCAATTGGCAGTCGAATAGAGTCGCACGCTTCAAGTGGGGGAAGTAATCTTGCCACCACGAGGGTACGCCGAGGCAATGTTCTAATATCCTGGCCATTCGCTCCGGGTGTTCCCAGTACGATGAGCGCGCGATCCATTGCATTTCCAGGTCTGTGAGATTGGGCGTCACCAGCGCAAGATACGTGAGCATCACCGTGCTCTCCATGGGCGTGAGGAAGGTGCTATCAACATCTCCGCCCACCGTGATGTCCAGACGCTGCAAAGATGACCACTCGTACCGATCAGCAGGATTCATCCACGGGTGCGGCCACCTATCGTCAAATCTCACCTCTGTTCCGACAGAGGACAAGGTGCAGCGCAGCGATTCGAGCACAGGGCACACCTGCTGAAGCCGATAGAGCAAATCGAGCTTGAATCCCGCCTGGACAAAAGGGTGGCACATATTGCTACCGAGGTCTAGGTGGCGCAGCGCGCCCAGGCGGGAAAGTAGGCCGCCGTGGAACAATTCGCCATTTATCATGCCGGGCACACTCAGCTCATTGATCGGCGTGGAGACAAATAGGCTCTCAAACATGCGCTGAAGTGGGTCCGCCGGCTCCGTCCGGTTGCGTCGGTGCTTCTTGCTTGCGTCGTCCACGGGGCACAGCATCCGATTCATATCACGCAGTGTCTTATACGGGATGACTAAGCGCGTCGCATAGGGGCATTGCTGTGCAATCATCATCAGGTCCGTCATGAGAATAGCCCGTGTTTCCACTTGAATCTCGACAAAAAAAAAAAAAAAAAGTGAGCAAGAAGCGCGTCGCGATCGTCATGCGTCCTGTTCATGCCCACGCGTACCATAAAAGCCAATGGAGAGCGCCGGCTGAGCACCGTTTGTCAGGCTGGCTACCCGTGTCTCCAATGGGTCGACCGTGTACCCTGACTGTTGCAGCACCAGGCTCTTGAAAAGGAGCGGGCACACGAGCTTGTCCCATTTTCTTGTTGTCAGTCGTAGTGTGCAGAGGCCACTGTTGCCGACATTGTCCAAAATGCTAAAGAGCAGCTCGGACGGGAGTTCAAATATCTTGCAGGGAGCAGGGGTCGACATGGTGAAGAAGCAAAACAATAAGACGCGTCTGGCAAAATGGGAAGAACAAAAAAAAAAGAGTAATTTAAAGAGAGCGCTTTTGTGTGCAAAACCTGCTGTCGTCTGTGTAACACGGGCCGTCTTCCTTTTTGCCGCAGTGCTTTGCATTGCCCCAGCGTCAAGGACAAGAATGAAACAAGGACCAGAAAAGCGGTAAAAATGAGCAACATGTCAAAAATACTGTAGATGTTATGCGTTTCCCTTGATGCCAGATTTCGATTTCCGTCATCGGCATGAGTTGCCCTTTTTATTTCTTTGCCTTTTCATTGATGGCAAAGTGGATACTGTCATTGAATAAGGAGACATGTAGATGATCCGATTCTGAGCAACTTTGTCCGGCAGAGCTTGGCGCGTTGTCTTTTATTTTGCAGAGCTATGAGCTGCCGAAATAGAAATTTGATATTCTGATTGGTGCAAAGAAACAGCGCAGCCCCATTGGCCATCTCTTCGTGTCCGGAGAGTTCGTGTCACCTTGCCTGGCCCTGTGAGCCCCGACAAAGTAGGGTGGCGTGGGGTGTTTATTCAAATTTCGCAAGATTAACAGCGTGTGCGCGGCACCATCCTGTCATTCTACCATCTGCCCTGCATTGCCACTTTGGCCGGCACGAGAGCGTTCAGATCGAGAATCAAAAAGTGTAGCATTACCTAAAACAAAACAAAAATTGCAGCGTGCGGCTTTTTAGTTTTTTTTTTTTTTTTTTTTTTTTTTTTTTTTTTTTTTTAGTTAAGGATCATACGTCAATACTCAACACTTTACCTTTTAGGCTTCTATAGGTAGTATGCGACGAAAGGCTTCGAATGAGCCGAGTTTTGCGGTTGTAAACGCTGATTTGAGCAATCTGGACTGTGTTTTCATAAATAGTCGAAACGGGGCCGCGTCCAACATTTTGAAATCGAGCTCCTCGGATTTCCGCAAAACCTGGCAACAGTGTAGATCCCTTTGAGTAAGCGTCAGACGTGCAAAAGAACCAGGGGTTCATCTGCTCAATTCCTAGCAAAGTGTGTTTACATGTTTTTCTTTGAGATCGTCGCGCCGGGCGAGAAAGCGCGTTGGCTCTGGTCCGATGCGTTCATAATGCAGATGTGGCCACGGCGCACAAAATACATGTCGGGCAATCGCATCACGCATCTGTGTTACGTGCAATCACGCTTTTAAAATAATATAAAATGAGGTTCTCGCGGAGCCGGCTTCAAGACACTCGACGAGGGTAAGGGAAGGCGTCGACCGGCGCGGGGGCGGCACACCGGTTTCTACGGTCATGTCGGCGCGGCGACGGCACGAGGCTACCTACATGTTAAACAGACTGTGGGCGCATTTGACGCGTCGTGCATGAGCGTTGATGGCAAAAATAACGCATTTGGCTTAGTTTATTTTCGCGAGGAACCACGAAAAAAGGCGATAAACCGCGACTCTCTTGGCTTTTATTCGCATTCTACAAGAAAAAGCTGTTCGCTGCGCCACTCATCATGATACTCGTTTTGCGTGCGGATGGACGCCGGCGCGGGGGCGGCACGTGGGAGCAGCTACGCGCCTAAAAAACTTTGGACGAGTTTGACGCGCTGTGCACGCGCATTGCACGGGTGCAAGCGCGTCACGCGCGTTGAAGGCAAAAATAACGCGCTTGATATGATTTTCTTTTCGCGAGGAGCCACAAAAAACGTACAAATTTACTTTTTAAAAATAAAAGAGCATGTTTTTCAGAATCTACCGGCCTGCAATGCCTCCAAATTTCATAAATCCTACTTGCCGGCCATTGAAACTTGCGTCATGCCATGAAGTATAGCCCAGTGATCAAGACGGACCCGCCCGAATTTTTTTGGACTCGAAAATGCCATATACGACATGTTCGTACCACAAAAATTATCGATGACCACTTTTATTTTGTTGTCCCGCAGCCACATTAGTAGAAGGAATTGATACACGTTAATGTATCAGTGCCGACGGAGAAGACGCGCAAAATCCAGAAAAGGCAATTTTAGCGCGTCATTCATGCAAAAGTTCATGGCATACAAATGAATTTGAGGGTACAAATTGTCGGCCAGTGTGGCAGCGCTTTTTTTTTTTTTTTGAGAGAGAGAGAAAAGGAATTAGGGTTAGAGTCACACAAGGGAAATGGATGTTTCCCCCTGTTTTGTGTTTATTTGTGTTTCTTCCCTCTTTTTCTCAAAATCTGAGGCTGCCCAACAATGCTTGCTCAATTGCCAGTGGAAGTGTTAGACAATGTGTTTGTCTACTTGGATGAGCGAGATCTTTTGAGGGAGGTGCGCCGCGTCAATGGCGTCTTTTTCGCTTGGCCACGCCCAAAATCTCTTTTTTCCGCAGAATCAAGCTGTGTTATCTTGGCAAGATGCACAAATATGCCGACTAGCTCACATCACCCAGCGCTTTGTCTCAAGCGAATTACTTCAGACTGCAAGCCACTGAATGGAATTGGAAAATCGCAGAAAGCGGCGAATGGCAGGCAGATCTTGCCCTTCTGGCTGCAATGCGCGTCGTGCTGGTCAATGCGCGCGTATTCGACATTCAGTGCCCCCGGCCACTCGCCCCTTGCGCCGACGACCAGGCGTTCCAGATGACCAAGCTCATTTTTAGCCAATTGGCTACTGTTCCCCTTTTAGATGTGCTCACCGTAAACTGTTTTCCCTTTCCGCACCCGTCGGGCGTAGCCATGCTGCCAGCGCACTTGGCATACCTGACCTTGGACTACGAGGGTGGCAAAGCGTCCATTGCTGCATTCGATACACTTCTTGGTCACATGCCACAATTGATCTCACTGAACATCCTGCGGCTAAAGGACACTTTTATTGAAGGCAAGCGACTTGTGGATTGGGTCGTCATTGATATGGATCAGAGCGAAAACCGACATTGGCACATGAAAGAATTGGCACTAGGCTTCGACATTGCCGACAATGGTTCCATTGCACCCGAGAGCTTTGCCATATTTGCTTACATTTTTTACATGCTTCCAAGACTGGATTCACTTGATCTCAATTTGTCACTGTCAAATAATTGCCGCGATACAGGCGAATCTAGCGGTCAAGGCGCGAATTTCACACTTCCGCCCTCCATTATCGCGAACTCCAGCTTCCCAAAGCATCTGAGCATCTCTGAAAGCTTGCTCGACTACACTGCAGGCGTCCAGCGTCTTGTATCTTTATATCGTGAGCAAAAAAGAAAGAAAGAAAGAGAAAAGAGAAAAAACACACGCGACGCGACACAATGAGTTGAAATGATTCCATTTTTATTTTCTAAAAACAAGCTCAATGGACACCATCATCATCGCAGTCGAGCATTGAATATCTCAAAATGCACGTTCGCTCATTTTCATCGCGGCTTCAGTATATGCACTGCTTCCCCTGCTTGTCCATCAAGAAAGCCAAGCTAATAGGTGGGCATCCTACCTCTGTGAATCAGTGTCTCCGCCAGCTCCAATTCATGCCACTGTTGCAGCATCTGGTTCTTGAGGATCTCCACATCTCTTTTGGATAGCACCGATAGTCAATCGTACCAGTTTCCACTGTTTTTGGACGCCAATGCATCGTCACTTGAACAATCATTGCCAGTGACCATTTTGGAATTCTACCATTGCATTTTTGATTCCCGAACTGCAGAACAGAAACTTTTACGTCTTTGCCCTCGCTGGGAAAAAATTATCTATACCGAATACAGGCCACAAACTCCCTGTGAATCTGACACCGATATCTCCACGGAATCCGACGAAACAGACATAAGCGACAGCGATGACTAGTATTTATAGCCCACATTGATAAGAAATGCAGCATCACAGCACGTTTACCGAAAAAATAAAAGAATGCCTGCCGCGCAAATTGAAACAAAAGCCATGGTTACATCACTCGTAATTGGAAGCGGTCATTCCGGAACACGGCAATGAGGCATGGGGGCGCGTCTGGTGAGCATACAGACAAATGATAATAACGTGTAGACTAAATTTGGACATTTAATGGATCTTTTTTCAAAATACATGCAATCCTTTTATTGTTTAATTGCACAACAATTTTGTATGATAGGATATGCGTGTCAAAAGTCATTTTGGTGTGCGTTGGTTCAAAAGAACTAGAACGCAAATTATAAAAAAAACAGAAATGTATCCCAATTTGAGATTGCAGATGCTACAGCAATTTGATCTGTGTCAAATTCGGCCCAGTTGTACTTCTTGTGCGTTGAAAGCATTGCGCAAAGTTTGGGATCTCGATGGCTGTTCTTGAAGACGATGCAATTGAAAATTGGGAATTCCAACAAGTGTAGCGGCAAATTCCAAGACCTTTTGAATGTGCTATCATATTTTAACAATTCTTTTAGATTTGGGACTACTTCGATCGCCTCTGTTTCGAATTTAGAAGCACTTAGCAAGTTCACCAGGAAATTCAAATGAAAATGTCGTTTTTAGCAGGAAATGGGTCTCAACTCGCTAACCAGGCAATCCAATGCCTCGAAACATCTCGCAATGTCTAAGGAGGAGTTAGATAACGTTAGTAAAGCTCAAATGCTGCAATTACAACTCATTGAGTCGCGCTATTTTCAAATCAAAAATTTGTCGTGTCAAGCCTTCAAAAACAAAATTCAAAACGTGTGTCCTCAGAATTGCACCAAACCTGCACACAAGAAGCATTGGATGAAGAAACCACGGCAAATGGCAAAAGTGCGCGCTCCACTTGCTCGCTGACGAGCAATCCGTGATTTTGTATTAAACTTTGCAGGCGATTTTTACCACCACGCGCCGATAATGCCGCACTGACGCGCCCACTAGCAAGAGAGGCTCCAAGTGCATGGATATGGTTAGGAACAGGCGCGTGTAACTCGCCATCTGACGCGGTTTATTACGCGTTGAATCCGTAGGCTTAATTTTCCTGGCGCGCTAAATCTGTGTGAACCGTCCTTTTTCAGAGATTATTGGTACCTGAACACGCTTCAAGACGCGCTCTTTCTGGTGAAATGACTTTCAAAACGTTGTAATCAATTTTCGTCTAGTTGTCCTTGTAACGAAAAAAAGACGCAAATCGCATTTTGCGCGGAAACCCGTCAATGGACTCCTGTTTTTCTTGCTTTTTTTATCGGTTACTGGTACGTGAGTACCATATGATGGAATGGTATAGAGATCTGAGAACCGAAATTTCTCCATTTTCAAGTCTTCGACTGCACCAATATGGAGCGTGCCGGAAGGCGGGTTTTATAATCGATCCCTTTTAAAATACGCGATAAAAACCTTTATTTGATAGTTAGCTACAATCACTTGTCAATGAAACATGCAAATACTCACCATGGGACAGTGGTCTAACGCAAAGAAACGATAAAGGGAAATAAAAAAAAAGAACAGTGGGGAAAAAAGAGGTAAAAATAGGGAGGGAGAGCACAAACAAAATAAATAAATAAAAGGGGGAATCTTGAGGCGAGCGTGCAAAGCGTGCCAATGCGATCATCAGAAAACAACGCACCAGACACGACCAAAACAGGCGAAAATCGGACCATCCATATCATAGCCCGCCCTGAGCGCGTTGCACATCTTGCAGCGAGCGAAGCCAACGTTGATTCATCCAGCCTTCCTTGTCCTTGGTGACAGCGTCTTCCAGCAGATACGAGCCATTGCCACCGTTCTTGACAATACGAAAGACTTTGTTCAAATATCGCGCTTGTCCGAATTTCAGCTTCTCCAATGGATGCTGGCGGCACGAAAGGACCAAATCGCCAACAGCAAAGATGGAGGGAGTGTGGGTTTCCGCGATGTGTTGTTCCTTGCGATACGCGACGCACTCGCGATGCGTGTTTTTGCTGTTGGCGATTTGGTCCTTTCGTGCCGCCAGCTTCCATTGGAGAAGCTGAAATTCGGACAAGCGCGATATTTGAACAAAGTCTTTCGTATTGTCAAGAACGGTGGCAATGGCTCGTATCTGCTGGAAGACGCTGTCACCAAGGACAAGGAAGGCTGGATGAATCAACGTTGGCTTCGCTCGCTGCAAGATGTGCAACACGCTCAGGGCGGATATAAGAAGATTCACACACGCGACAAATGCTAAAATAGCAATAGAAATAAAGAGGCTTAGAACTAAGTGGGACGAAACAAGACGTGTACATCAACCATGCGGACTAAAAGGGCAAAAAACAACAAAATATTCTCATACTGTACCACAACATGCACCCCTTGGAAAGTCCATGATTTTCGACCATTGTGATTGCGCGTCATCCAGAGGCTGCAATGCCATAGGGGAGGGCTCATTCGAATGAGAAAGTGTGGCATCGCTCGTATGAAGAGGAAAAGGTCATTGGAAAGACAAAGCCACTGAATAATAATGAAAAACAATAATGTATCTCTGAAAATCATTTTCTCGACCACCAACTAATTGATCGTCAATCTTCGTTAATGATACATCTAAAGACCAGTAGATGGCCAAAATATCTGCAAAAGTTTTGCTCTGAAGCTCAGGATCTTTGGTAAAATACTAGAATTTTATTAAAATCCACATTTTAGGCCTTTGCATCAGCGACGACTTTTTCATTGTTCAAGGCACATCTGTATTCAAATGAGTCAATGTGATGAGGCGGTCAAAATGAGGGTCCATTTTTTGAAAGATGATGTTGCGCCTCTTGGCAACTAGGCCAGCAAAATCGTTTCCCCGTGTTTTGGGGGTGGGGGAAACTCATCCCATCCTGAATTCTTGCGCCGGGCGGAGCGCCAAGTCTGAGATCAGGTCCGATCATGCGAGTGAAAAAAAAGGGGGGGCAAGCTGCATAGCTCGTAAAAAAAAAAAAAAAAAAAAAAAAAAAAAAAAAAAAAAGG
>KV441896.1:493209-528908 GCA_001650995.1 Gongronella sp. w5 | reverse complement strand
AAAAAAAAAAAAAAAAAAAAAAAAAACGAGAGAAAAAGGGCTTGTTTGTGTGAGAAGCTACCTAAACTGAATTGTGTAACCCACCGTGAATAAAATCAAAAAGGATCGGCGTTGGGCCGTGCTGTGGGCCTTTCTTCCCCTCTTTATACCTTTTTCTTGACTTTGATACCTTTTTTTTTATATTTTCTGTCTTTTTACGAATTTGACATGACATTTAAAGACCTGCAATACTCTTTTGGCAAGTTTAGCAGCGATGTCAAGTCGCGCATGGCGAAGAGCAACCCGATGCACAAGCGCGACACCAAGGCGCTCGAAGTGTGGATATCCGAGGAGCGGCACGACCTGGCGGCCATGAAAACCTTGGCATATCACAAGCAAAATACGATCAAGAGTTTCCGCACATGGGCTCAGGCACATGAGCCGTGGAATGAGAGCGACGAGCAGACGGACATTCAGGTACAAATGACGAAAGCGAGACAATTTGGACGTTCATTTCTCCATTTTTAGGACATTGGCGACAAACTTGCTACCTTGCTCGAGCAACAGGCGCTTGTCGAGCAGCAATATGCTGGTAAAAAAATTAAAAGGGAAAAAAACCTTCAAAATGGATGCTTTTTGTGAAACAACGCGCTTTTGACGTGTCTTTTTGTTGTTTTTACAATCTATAGCACGTTACCAGCAGTATCGCCACGCGTTGAAATCGATTCGCGACCGTGAAAATCACCTGTGCGATGTTCGTGAAAAGTTGCAGGTGCTGGCGAGTCGCGTTCAGCATCTTGACAAGACGAATCCCGATTCTCCGCAGCGTGCGGCGATTGAGCGCGAATGGTGCGTGCTTGACAAGGAAGCGTACGACGAGGAATTGAAGCTGTCGGACTTTAAGCGGTGCATGTTGCGCGAGGCGTACTATATACGGTTCAATGCGATGGTTGAATATGCAGACAAGACGAAGATGATTGCAGGGTTTGGTCAATACCTTGTTGATTTGTTGGATCTGCAGCCGTCCACGACGTCTGCCGCCACGACACCGGCCGCCACGTCGCCTACAGCCACGATGACACGCCAATTGGGCACGGAGATGGACGATGACGTGGGTCGCGCGCCATACACGAGCGCATCGCAGGCTCAATTGATCACGGATGATTGTTTAATTGCTCTTGAGCAATGGATCCCTGCTGAGCAGGACGAACGGCCGACCATTACGGCGCAATTGGACGACGACGACCGCGAAATCGCCCACGACGCCGCGCTGTTGACCGATCTCGATATTGACACGCACCACCAGGAAAGGCAACAGCTACAACAACAACAACAACAACAACAGGCACAGGCACAGGAAGAACAAGAAAAAGGAAGTGCATCCACTGCGCCAATGCCTGATGACGCGCCGGACGCGCCATCACTCCCATTGCCCATGCCCCCACCCGCATACACACCTCGTCCAGGCGCCATGGGCGATGAAGTACGCAACGAAAAGTTTGTGGCAGCCCTGCCGACACTCAATGAGCCGCTCATCGACTATTTTCAGCTGTTTGACGAAAAAGGCTCGCAAATAGCTACATTTGATGCACTTGCCGATCGTCGTCGTTCATATGCCGAGTTTGCCCATCTCTACCTGCCCGATGAATCTAACAAAAAGGACTCAAAAATGAATTCTTGAGACATAGTTTCTTTTTTTGTGATTTCTGCAATAAATCATGTTTTTTTTTGAAAAAAAAGTAAAATAATACATGAATTGGGGTTGGCTGAGAGATGGAGGGGAGAGTTTAGAGTGCGGGGGAAAATAAAATAAAATAAAACTAAGCGCTGCTGACAGGATGAGAAGGGGAGGGGTCCTTTGGTGGTGGGACAGGTCCCGTGGACGAATGAGGCAATGCAGAGCCAATGGACGCGCGTGGGATGGCGGACGACGCGGACGATGCGGCGGACAGGACGCTGGAGGGTCGTCGCGGCGACGTTGGCGACACGGCAGTGTTTTGTGATGAGGCCGGCTTGGGCGAGGGCGACTTTACCGCTTGCTGATGCGATGGCGGGGGTGTGGAGGTCGGGGATGACGTGGAAGATCTTGATTTACGCGATGCGGCGGTCGGGGACGACGTGTTTGAACCTGGTTTTTCGTGTTTGATCTGGAAGAGGCGGACATTGGTGCCATTCCATGGACTGTGTTGCGACAGCATGGCGGCAAGATACGCCTGGCCCCAGAGCATGCTCCTGAACCAAATGACAAGCGCCTCGCCCCATTGGAACTTGCGGATGAAGATCGGATGCCGTTGCGGAAGAATCCCAACCATCGTCACCGTGCGCAGATAATCCAAAATTTGCGCATCCGTCGTCAATCCCTCGATCTGGCATTTCTTCTCAACCTGCGGCACAAGGTACCCGAGCGTCGCACGGATCGTGTCCACAGGGAATTGCGGGAACCATAATTGCACCTGCAAAAAAAAACAAAAAATATTAAAAAATAACAAATGAAAAATAAAAAAAAAACGAGTGAGCCAAGCGTTTCTCATTTTTTTTTCAAAAAAAAAAAAAACTTACCCATGCCTCTGTTGCCTTGAATTTCGGATAACCATGAGCAGACGTCAGAGGCGAGGTGGTCAGAGCGGCGACAGCCAGTGCACTCTTGCTGTCGCCACCCTCAAGCGATGATCGGCGCTTGTCTTCCTTTAGCTGACGCAGACGGTCAATTTCAGCGAGGCCCTCGGCCAAGGTGAAGTTGAAAAGGCGATCAAACTTGGTGTGGTTGCGCACAATGGCGTAAATCACATTGGGATTGTCTGAAAAATAAAAAAGCACAATGAGAAAAAAGGGACTAAGCCTGACCATTGAGCGCTTTTTTTTTTTACCGGCAAAGTGGTATTGGATGATGTTGTTCAAGATTTCAAGCAAATAGCCAGTGAGGCGATGGTTGCTTTCGTCGGCAATCATGAAAATGGGGGCCGACACTGAATTGAAGAGCCCAACAAGGCGGCTGGCCGTCGTGACCGACAAGTTCTTGAGGTACGGCGACACATTGGTGATGGCAAGGATCAGCGCAGGGTACAGCGACGCGAGCGACCCATGCGTCGACGTGATCAGACCGACAATCGACTAAAAATTAAAAAAAAACAAGAAAATGCGTCAATGAGCAGCGTGTCACACGATTTTTTTCTTCCCGTGCATGGGGCTTACATTGATCAGGTAATCACCATAGGTACCATGGAAAGCAGGCAAGCGCGCCAGGGCGGGCAACGACGAATGTGTGGTGAAGGGTGTATTCAATTGAATGCCAAATTCGCGCTCGGAGGACAACGTCTGCAAGATAAACGCGCACATGCGAACAACACCGACTTGCGCTATGAAAAAATTAAAAATGATGACGCGTGATTAGCCATTGAAGCCCAGCAGACGCGTCCAAATGCGACAGAGTCGCGTAAAACGTATTTTTGGCTTCTTTTTTTTTTTTTTTACCAATATCCCCTTTGCTCTCGATGGAATAATAAATCAAGATGACCATCAGATCCAAACAGCGGCGCGAGTTTGTCAGGTAATCCTTGAATCGCTATAAATGATATTGGGGATGAGCAAAAATCGAGAAAAGAAGGCATTCCTTTTCTTTCCTCACCTGGTTGCATTCCATCAGACGCCAGCAGAGCATGAGCATCTCGATATTGCAAGGGATGCGCTTGGTGGACCGAGGCAGGTACGTGTTGCTAGCCTAGATTAGCAAAAAAAAAAAAAAAATGAAAAAAAGACGTCAATTTCCTATGCCTTTCAATTTTTTTTTTTTTTTTTTTTTACCTGCAATGGATTCATGAGGATGCGATGGATGCCATCCATCAAGAGAGCAAAGTCCTTTGTACGATGAAGCTTCGACAAGTAATATTTGAACGGATTGTCATGCGTGTCACTGATTTCGTCGGCTGAGGAAAGGATGGATTGGATCTCTGTTGAGTGACTGGCGGTCGAGAGACGTCTGTCGGCACCGTCCTTGTCGTCGGCATGCTCGCCATTAGCGTCATGGCGCGCGTCAGGGCCATTGTTGCTGCTATTGGAGCTATTATCGTCGTCGGTGTCGTTATTCTCGGCTCGCTGGGCGTTTGGAGGCACGAATTGGCGATGCTGATCGAGCTCGTGCATGAGTTCGACGGTGGGCGGGGAGCGATAGTCGAGGAGGATGAGAAGCGTGCGCAAACACATGGCCACAAGGGGTTCGCGCGGGTTGGCAACAAGAATATGATTGTAGGGGACGCCCCAGCCAACCGGATCGTACTTGCAGGCCGTGTTGAGCAGACTGCACAGCAATACAAGCACCGTCTTTTTGTCCAGCTTGCTCATCACATGACCCATCCATAAATCCTCTTTGGCAAGCGCGTGTGATGGCGTGGTATAAATCGACTTTGAGAACAACACCGTCAAAAGCTGCAGCACCTCGGTTCGGTTCTGGTCAAGGTCGCGCTGCATCCCAAGCGATTTCGATGACCCAACCCCATCTTCCCAAATCGCATACACAATCCGCGACGATCCTTCGCTCTTGACAAGGCCCGCAGGTACAGTGAACCCAGCAAGATATAACAGCTCAATCGTCACTAGAAAAAACGCGTTCAAAAAATAGAATGAGCCCACGCGCGTCAATTTTCTTGCTTTTTTAAATTTTCATTTTCATTTTTTTTTTTTTTTTTTGCCTATTTCTTACGCTTGAGCAGCTGATGTCCGCGTGGAGGGATGTTCTCGTATTGGTCCTTGGGATCCGTGGCGCCAGGGCGTTTGACGGTGCGTGGCGTCCAGAAGAAAAATCCCTCCCAATGCGCATTTTCGGCGCTTTCAAAGATCATTGGCACAAGGCGCGTCAGAATCCGGATGCAATTGAGCAAATGGGTCACGGGAAATTCGGGCGACGGGAACGATGGCGCGTGCACAATGGCATCGATTCGATCCAGCAGCTAAAACGGAAGAAATAAGCCCTTTTCGTACTTTTTCTTGGCTTTTCGTCCCTTTTTTATTCCCTCTCTCATTTTTTGCATTTGTACCTTGTCGATAAGGGTCTCCAAGTTGGGTTTGGACGTGTCCCTGATCTTGCGGATGTCATTGGCACCGATCAGTGCATAAATATCATCGAGCGACTCGGGCAGCGACCAAAACTAAGCAAAAAAAATACGTGTGAGGCATTCAATGCTCACCCTAAGAGCGCATTACGCCTTGCTGAGCACAACTTACGCCTGTCCAATACTCATCAGATGCAGCAATGTTCTAACGAAAAGCAAAAAAAATAAAATAAAAAATGAGAAAAAAGAAAAAGGCAGCGCCGGGGTAACCATAAATTGCAGAAAACACGTTACCTGTTCTTCGTACAAACGAAAGACGCCTTTGCGAAAGGCGAGTTTGCTGTCAGTTGTGCCCATGCAAAGAAAAAGGGGGAGCGACGGAAGTGAAAGAAAAGACTGAAAAAGGGCTTCTTTTTTTGGAATGGCTTTTTGAGCGCGCCCAGAACGACAAATTAAAACCCCGCTAAAGGCCTCAAATTCATGGGCGTGACCTCCACCCCCCAAAAAAAATGCACTTTTGGCTCTTTCTTTTGCTTTTCTTTCACTTTAATCGCCATGTCTCTACTACCGACCAACAACCCATTATCTAGATCGCCTCCTTACGACTTTAGCAGGAGGCAGCGAAGGTCATCTCGCAGCATTCCTGTCATCTTGCGAAGACTTTTCCGATTTCCTCAGATGGACTTTGAGGTATACGCCCTCCGCACGCCTTTTTTGCGCTGCAAGACGGCTCACCTCGCCTTTTTTTTTTCTTTCTCTCACTAGTATGCCCTATGGCAAATGGGTTACTTGCTCATTGCTCCGTCCAGAGTGTAAGTTGTCCCCCCACTTGTATCAATTTTGCAGAATTTCAGGCATTTATCCTCTTTTTTCTTGTTTCCAGGTACAAAAACATTTATTATCACAAACGTAAGACGGGTCACGCTGGCAATGACTTGGCAGATGGCCTGACATTTGCCTTTTTTTTTTTTTTTTTGCTTTTTAGAAACGAAAAATCAATGGGCACGTGACGATCCAGCCTTTTTGGTCCTGTTCGCCACCCTTCTCTGCAGTAAGAAATGCAATTGCACCCCTGCCGACGCGCCTTGGCTCATGTTTTTCGATTTTTATTACAAGCTTCTGCTGTGGCATGGGGTCTCGCCTACGGATTAGGCATGGTGGGCATTTTGCGCGCGGTCTTGTTCATGATTTGCGTGGATTTCCTTCTGGTGGGCGCCCTGGTAGCGACGACCTGCTGGTAAGAAAACCGCGGAACCTTGGATTTACAGTGGGGGACAGGAAATGGCTAAAACGGCGTTTTTTTTTTTTTTAGGTTTGTGTCGAATCGATTCCTCGCGCACAACGGCATGGCGCACGCGAACCCACAAAAGGTGGAGTGGGCGTATGCCTTTGACGTGCACTGCAATTCATTCTTCCCCGTGTTCCTCATCCTGTACGTCGTCCAATTCTTCTTCATGCCTCTCCTTCAACGTTCCAATTATATCTCATTGCTCGTTGGAAACATCATGTACCTTGTCTCATCCATATGGTACGTCTATGGCACGTTCCTGGGCTACAATGGTAATGACTTTTACGAGATCATCGTCGCTGTGCGCGAACACTTCCCCGCCTATTGACCCGTTTTTCTTTTTTAGCTTTACCCTTCTTGGTTCACACCGAGCTCTTCCTTTACCCCGTCGGACTCTTTGTCGTGCTCTTCTTTCTCTCGCTCTTTGGGTACAATGTTAGCCAGCACGTCCTTTCTGCCTATTTCCAATAAAGAAGAGATGCTCACAACACGGTCCGAGTCATTGGGGGCGCATTCGTGGCAATTGAGGTGCCCAGCTCCACGTGGCGTGCCTTGAGAGCACCGTGGCACTTGTTTCGCGCGATCTTATCCCGCGGCGCGGGCGCGAAACGAGCGCTTGTATACCCGAAAATGGCCATGAAGCGCGTCGCTAGCGCAATGTCGCGTCATTTCGATCTCGACAAGTCCATTTCAAGTAGAATTTAATCAATGAGGTAATCACATTAAAAGTCAGTCGATAAAATTACAAAGAGGTATGAAGAGAAAGGGGGCGCAAGGATGGCAAGAGCAATAAAATAAGAAGAGTGATGTACAAGGCAAAAGAAATTGGAAACAAGATTAAAAAAGCATTCCAGAATCGCGCAGCGCGTTCTGCACCAATGTCTCTTGCACGGCATTAAAAACGAAGCGAATCTACAGCGAAAAACGGGCAAAAAAAATGAGATGGTGCGATTATTTTTTCACATCTCAGCGTACATTATACGTGTCGGTCGCTTGTGTTAGACTGGTGTAAGAAGAGAACATTGTACGTGATGAGCAAAGGCACTTTTTCATTCATTGCAACACACACGCACACACACACAGAAAAGCCATTTTTACGGCACAATGCTTGCGCATTTGCCGTGGGAAGTCTACTTACTGAGGGTAAATGTTTAATTTGGCGCGATTTGTCTGCAGAAATCGCCACAGAATGTACTTTGCCGCCTTGTTTGGGTCTTGGCCGCCTAGCATGACGCAAATTGAATATGAGTTTAGCCATTGATTTGTTTTTGCGCCGGCAAAAGACGCCATCCTTACCGCCATAGTCTGGGAAGAATTCTTGCATAGGGCACCGCAGCACCTTGGCCTTGAAAATATCCACCTTGTTGAGAAATAACATGATTGACGTGTGCAGAAACCACCGGCTATTGATAATTGACTCAAACAAGGCAAGGCTCTCAAGCATACGATTCTGTAGATGGGCGGACGTGACGCGACGCGTACAAAAAAAAAAAAAAAAAAAACAAAATAAAAAAAAAAAAAAAAAAAAAGCAAAATGAGTCTTGTGATCATTGGCATGCTCCGCTCGACTTACCTGCTTGGTCTCCTCCAACAAAACCTGGTCATACTCGCTCAATGCCACGCAAAAAATGATGGAGGCCACCGAATCAAAGCAATGGATCCACTTTTTGCGCTCGGATCGCTGGCCACCGACATCAAACATGCTAGATGGTGATGAAAAGTTAAAATAAGCTACAAAACAAACTATTTGACAAGAATTGGGCCGATCCAGGGGTCCATGTGTGATCTCTGCCTCTCCTTTTTTTTAACATCAAAGCCTCGCCCCATCACCCCCAATGGTCTCCTTTTTCAAGGATCGGCACTATATACTCACTGAATGAACAGGCCACGCAGCTCAAATTTGATGTCGGTGATGCCTGTTGTCTTTTGTCTTGCACGTAGCACGTCTTGCTCGGTGGGCATGTAATCTCCTTGGCCGATGCGTTGAATATCCTCGAAAAAGCTGTGAATCATAAAAATAAGGAGAGCAATGAGGCAAAGATGCGACCAAAAAGAAGAGGAGGGGGGAAAAGCCATAAGAGGAAGAAGGAGCATCGATCCAAACGAGAGCAATTGGGTGCGAAAGAACGTGATAAGATCATAGGAGTCAAGTAACAAAGATGGAGCAAGCGAAAAAAAAAAAAAAAAAAAGGTCAGTGGGACCCATCCATCGTGCCAAAAGGGCGCTAGAAGCTTTTTTTGTTTTTTTGGTGCCTTACTATCCCGCCGAGTCCATGAGATAGAACCTGCTCCCGTACATTTCGATGCATTGCGCGACGACAGGGTCCTGCCACACGTATTGGATCGATACCACGAGCTCTGGGTCCAATTCAAATCGCGGATCCGCTGGGATTTGGTAACTAAGGATGCGTCCTGCATGAATCTGCATGAACCCAATAACAAATAGCATGAGCGACTCTCGTGTGCGCGCCCCTGGTGCATGCATGCCAGGCCCGTCTACACTTACATTGTTGTCTTGGTCTTCAAAGGAGAGGTCGAATTTCTGAATGGCGCGAACAAGCGTCTGGATGCTCTCGACCATGTTGCGGTACACAATGACGCGCCACGTCAGAAGCTCATCGTGCGAGTAGCCGTTCTTATTGATGATTTTCATCTGCTTTAGGATCGTTGTCTTGCCAGACTCGCCGCTGCCTAGATGATGCACGCGTCAATTTTGCATTTCTCTTTTTTTAAAATCCACAGTTGACGTGCACAGACGTGTATTGCGCGTCTGGGTTGTGCATCTTACCTAGCAACAGAATTTTGTATTCCTTGTCGCGCTGACTACGTTCTTTTTCGAGTTCCTTGTCGATTTTAATGCTGTGTTGTCGCTCTTGTCGCTGTTGAGGCTCTTCCCCAGAATGACAGATCCCCATGCTAAGCAGACGCGTCGCGGACAAGCATGAAAAAGGTGCATCAGCCGTGCTTCCTGATCATTTTTCTGCTATTGTCTTATTTTCTTACGTAGTAAACCTCAAAATGTCAGGCAAATAGTACTGGATGACCCAAGTTATAGACATGAATCCATTTACAACAAAAAAACAGCAAGGAGAGAGGAAGAAAAGCGTGCTGAAAAATCACAGGAGCTGTCCAAATGAGACAATGGCCCACACACGCCCTCATCATGCTTTTTGACAAATGATCTCACCACCAGGCCCCTTAAAAAATTGACTGTTTGGTCGTCTGCCCAGCAAAAAAAAAAAAAGGGCCACACGTCAATAAAGAAAAAAAAGGGGGGACTCCCTTTTTTCTTCCCCTTTTTGCAAATAAGGTTTGCCAAAAGCGAGGCATTTGTGCATGAATGGTCAATGAGTTCTAAGCATGCACGTGACCGACGAACCAGCGTGGGCTGGCCATGCTGCAGGCGTCGCACCTTGAGACGCGCTGGGTTTCGCTCTATTTTGTTCGACCATCAAGACCGTCCTTTTTATTCAAGTCATTTTTTTAATTGGACTGTTTGCAATTTGCATCCGTGACAAAGTCTAGAATATGCTTTAACTTGTGGCTGTCGTATGCCGCTGATTCGCACACAAGTGGAAGCCAAATTGTTAAGCGTCGCGCTTCCTGCGCGCGCCCACTTGCCGTTCGATGCCATGCGCTTCCCCGCGGTGCCAAATAATGCTCTTCTGTGTTCCATCATTTGCGCAGTGCTAAACTGCTTCCTTGATTAAAATAAGAGTGGCTGAAAGCTGAGTATTATTTGTTCACTCATTTTTTTTTAAAAAAAAATCACTCTGCGCATGATAAACCCATTGCCACCTGAACTTTTGTACATGATTTGTATGGAGAATTATCGCATAATTTGCTTCTTAAGGTGCATCCACTCTAGTCAAACCTGACCGGCCAGGAATCGCTTTATTGATATCGTCCTCTGATCGGCATTGTCCTCAAAGCGCTGTGTAAAACAATATCATATATGATGTCCCGTGCATATCTTATTATACCTTTTCACAATTTGACGACTGCAGTCGCTTTAACGCATGCAACAGCGCGCATCTCTGTGAAAAGCATGCATTTTCCTTTGGAAAAACGTGTTTTTCGACAATTTTGGGCTACCTGTGCCTCCAAAAAAAATTGATACAGGAAATTATACGCTCAATTTCAAAGATGAAACATGGGTCAAGGTTTACCGGTATACGGTGTAATTTTGAAGCAAAAGGTGATCAAAGATTTTGATGAAAAAGTCAATTTTCTCTGCGAGATGTAGCCATCCATCGATGAAATTGGCCTCATTCGATAGAGATGCAAGAGATGCCTTCGATGCGTTAAAAGTGCCATGTGTTGTCCAATCCGTTACCGAGAACTTTGAAGTTGAAAATTTTTGTAATTTCTGAACGGCTTTCACAAGTGTACAAAGATCACTCATCGGCCAAACAAACATTCCAGAAATGACGTCCGAGCGTGTCTCTTTCAAATGGTGCCTATTTCATCCCGATTCACGAAATATTTCGAGAGTCCACCGCTGAATTTGAGAAAATAGCGACATTTTGGATTCATCTGCACAGCGACTCAACTTCAACTCCATGTTTAAAAAAAAAAAAAAAAGACGCCACGAAATGGGCTAATCAACCAGTTTTACAGGCCGTCCACTCATGCTTTGCAATGTTTAACATTCGCATTGCTGAAAATAGGCTTTTTTGGGAATTTCACTACAACCCTCTTAGTGACCTCTACCCGCTTTTTTTGAACTCACACGCCCCCAGAAATATCAAAGTCGTCGTGGCTTTGCCACCCACCTGGTCCAAGCATTACTGTATTTTATCCCAAAACACGAAAAACGCGTACTAAGATTTCTCAAGACCGAGTGATCCGATTTGCGAAAAAAAAAACTTGGAATAGTCGACGTTTTGACGCTAGTAACCACTGGTATAAATTTGAAGCCAGATGGTCAAGCTCATCGGGAGGAACGCGTAAAATATTATTTGGCGCTGGTTTTCTCTAGCAAACACGAATTTCGAGATTTTTCGAGACTGAGTGATCCGATTCGCGAAAAAACGAAACAACAATGAAGAACTGGGTTTATCATCAACTGGTCCAAATTTGGGACCAGATGAGCGAGTTTCCGAGAAAGCGTCAATTTCATGGGCGTAAATGGGGTACGATCAGCAGCATTTTGTCTCGTACTGCGGCAACAGCTGAGCGCCTCCCCACGTGACTCGTCTCAAATGAATCGGTGGTCAAACGCGGTAAAAGCGCTTGTGATTTGGGGATATCGCATCAAGTTTTCGGCGTGTTAGCCTTCAGGGATTGTTTTGATCCTGTTTTGGCCCTGAACTTACGCAAAATGCATTTTCTCATGACTGAATAATCCGATTTGCGAAAAAACTTGGAATCATCGAAGTTTCAAATCGAGTATCCACTGGTTCAAATTTGGAGCCATATGGTCAGGCTCATCGGGAGAAATGCGTAAAATATTGTTTAGCTCTGGAGTTTCACTGGCAAACACGAATCTCGAGATTTTTCGAGACCGAGTTATCCGATTTGCAAAATAATTTAACGCTGTTGGAGAATTGGGTCCATCATTAACTGGTTCAAATTTGGGGCCAGATGAGCTAGTTTCCGATGAAGCGCCAGTTTCATAGGGATAAATGGGTACGATCAGCACCATTTCGTGTCGTACGGGTGACAGCAGTTGAGCGCCCCGACGCGTCAGTCAGCTCAAATGAATCAGGGGGTAAACGCGCTAAAAGCGCTTGTGGATTGGGGACACCGCGTCAAGTTTTGGGTGAGATAGCCTTCAGGGATCGTTTTGGCTCTGGTTTGGCCCTGAATTTCTGCAAAATGCATTTTTCAGGACTGAGTGATACGATCTCTGAAAAAACTTGACATCGTTGGGTTTATGTGTGCAGCTTCCTTTACTACTGTAACTCAAATATAGAACCCGATGAACAAGATCCGGAGGACGCGCCGTGCAAAAAGGGGGTAAGGTCTGCAGTATTCCATTTTGGTAGCGTACGCGACATCGGTCGAACGTATCGACGCGCGAGTCACCTCGAATGAATCTGTGATCAAAGATGGTGAAAGTGTTTGCGATTTGGAGACATCGAGTTGAGATCAGGGCAAGTTGGGGTGCAATTGCGCATGCCTGAATACGCCTGAAAATACGCGTTGAATACGCCTGAATACGCCTAAATACGCCTGAATACGAGCTGAATACACCTGAACACTAGCTTTTGCGAAGGCTTCACAACATTCGTTTGATTTTGTTTTTATCATACGAAAGAAGGTTATTGTTCGCGAAGTCTTCAGAATAAGTCAACACGTTTGTTTGATATTTTTACGAAGGTTGTTGTTCGCGAAGTCTTCACAAGTCACAAGGTTCGTATGAATTTTTTTTACGAAGGACGTTGTTCGCGAAGTCCTCACAAGTACGTTCGTTTAATATTTTTACGAACGTTGTTGTTCACGAAGTCTTCACAACGTTCGTTTGATATTTTACGAACGTTATTCCTTCGCAAAGACTTCACAACGTTCGTTTGATTTTTTTATGAACGTTCGCAAATTCTTCACAGCTTCATTCAATTTTTTACGAACACGCCTGAATACGGACTGCACACGCCTGAACACGGCCTTAATACGCGTTTAATACACTCGAACACGCCTGAATACGGCCTGAATACGCACTGATGAATACGCCCAAACGCGCCTGAACAAGGTCTGAACGCGCCTGTTAGACGGCCTGAATACGCGTTGTCTATGCCTTAATGCACTCGAATACGCGTTGAGTATGCCGGAGTACGCCGAATACGCCTGAATTTAGCCTTCATTTTAAAAAGACATATTGGCCCCGAATGGCTACACACGTCGTGACCTGCCCGTGTCGCGTGAAAAGGCTTTTTTTTCCTTTTACTTTTAATTTCAAGCGGCCAAACGACATGTACGTAAGTAACTTTCAGATATTCATGGGCAGATAGCACCTTAAAATCATCTTTGCGCCTTTGCACTCTCCATTTCCTAAGCGCATAATGGACAAAAAAAGAGTGGGATCCAAAATGACGCACGTCGGCAGGCATAAGATTTCATTTGTCGCACTCGTGGCTTTTCCAAGAACAACGGCATCACGTTTGCCGGCAAAAATGCAATAAAAAACGGAGGTGCGTTGGCGGGCTCGGGCGTAAATTTCGTCTGGGGCCTTATTTTCGATAAAAGGCCAACTCAACGAAAAGTGCTTGTATCTCGAAGAAACACATACTACCAGAAAGAGAAAGGCTAGCTGCGTATGTGGGCATTGGTGATCAGTGAAAAAAGTGATGTTTTTTTGGCACTTTTGACGCGCTTTTAAATTTATAATGATTTTTGATGCGTGACAAACCGCGTCAGACGTCGAGTGACACGCGTCTGCTCCTTATCAAATCCATACACTTGGTATCTCTTTTGCAAATGAACGCGTCAGCGCGGTTCTTTGGGCGCGTTTTTCCTATGCAATTCGCTCTTGAAATTAAATCTTAAATCGCCCATTGTTCGACAACGGCCAGATGGATCGGGCTCATTTGCATTTGTTTCATGGGGGTCTCTCCATGTGATATATCCTTTGTGCAAGTTTGGTCCAATTCTGGGAACCCTGATGTTCATTTTTTGTTTTGGGAGCTGGTTATGGCTAAAATTTGATTTGCGTTTTGACGCGCTAATGACTTTTTGTAACAGTTGCAAGTTGCATCGCAGGCAGTTTGTGGTCCGCTATTACACGTCTGTGTGAGTTTCAGGGTCCAACATTGCCTGGTTAGCGAGCCCACGTTGATTTATCGTTAAAATCAAAGACTTGTCATACTTTTTCTGACGAGCTTATCCTAATTGTCCCAAATTTAAACTAGTGGATGGTGGACCCAATGCCTTGATTCTTCCAAGGTTTCAAGGTGATCGTATCATACAGCAGCCAGCCATCTTTAAAATACAGACTGCATTTTAGCCATTTTATGGCCCCATGCGCGATTTCTTGAACTGACGTACAAAAAATGAGTTGGTGATGAATTGGACAGCTGCTAGTCGCGTGTCGCGCAATAAAAAATGAAGATCGGGAAGGCAGCTGCCGAGAAAATTGCAATTGGATCCTTTTTACACACAATCGTGCCTTCTTTTGCCCCGATCGCTCGCGTCGTGGCTGTGACGCTGGTAAAGGTTACCGTTCTTTAAAGTTGACATTTTTGCACCGCCTGTTTGCAATGTTCACGGAAGTAGCAGAAAAAAAAAAAAAGAGCAATGGTAGCGAAAAACATTTTTTTTCGTGGAATTGCGCGATCCGACAGGCCCAATTGTGCTCTCACGCGCGATGTAAACAGCGAAAGCTTATGCAGAACTCTAAAAACATGATGTCTTTCTGTATTTTAACACAATTTATGTGTTTTGTGCCACTAATCCGGTGGAGTCAGACAATGCAACGTTTGAAAGAACAATTAAAGACGAGACGGGCGGAAGCCAAGCTGCGCAATTTGATCGAAAACGCACGCGGGACCGGGTCGGAGTGTCCGGGAAGGCAAAAGATTTGTGACGGCTTGTTGCGATTGGCTGGCGGTCGGGGGGAGGCCTTGCAAGAAAACAAAAATGAGCCTGTTCGTTTTTTTCGTTTTCTGTTTCTTCTTTTTCTCTTTCTTTTTAATCCTTACATTAACGCCATGCCTTCCGCCGCCGCCTCTGGTTTGACCCGCACCGTGTACAACACCATTTTCAAGCGCAACTCGGTCTTTGTCACCACCATCTTTGTCGGTGCCATTGGCTTTGAGGTCGCCTTCGACTCGACCACCGACAAGATCTGGGACAACCTCAACAAGGGCGTAAGTTGCACATCCATTGCGACGCATTTGCCTTTTTGCCTGTTGACAAGGCATTGAAAGTGTCCGCGACAAATTTGGTCACCATGGCAGCCATGGCAATCAACACCATGGCCGTGAATCAAGGCAAATTGCGCGAAAAGATGCTGATTTGTATTTTTTTTTTTTTTACAGAAACAATGGAAGGACATCAAGCACAAGTACGAGCAATAGAGCCCGCATTGCCACCACGTTCTTCCCTTCACCCTCGCTTCCCCTCCTCCCAATTTGTACGCATATTCGTGAGCACGCACGCACCCAATTGACCCTTGTGCATGTGCTGCTTGCTTCTTTCATCCCATGGAAGAAATAGATTCCAATTGAAAAATTAAAAACACTATTGTTTGAACCCTTTTCTGCTCTTTTTTGCTTGACAATGGTAGAGCATGGCGAGTAATTTGTGATTGCAAGGCAGATTGCAAGAGAAGCCTTTAGAAAATGACATCATCGACAGGCGAAAAGCAAGGATTTGGACTGCACTCAATGTGTCACGTAGAGATTATATTTATGATCATACCTCGCCTGAGGAAAGCGGGGCTCGCATAAAAGGAAAGTGGTCTTGGCCTTTTTCAACACTTTCTTTTTTTCTTTGTCTCTCTTTTCCGTCCTCCGTTTTTTCTTTTTTTTCTTTTTTTTTTGTCTCGTCGACTGGTTGCCCGCAATGGACCAAGACTTTGCGTGGCTCGCCAGTTTCTATCGGCCGCTCTTCCTGGTGTGTATTGGCCTGTGGGGGTGGGGACTTGATCTGCTTGTGCTTGCTCGCCACCGCATCGATGCGTGCCTTTTGCTGCAAATCCACCCCAGTGACAAGCACCCATACAAGGCTATTTTTGCGCTGTCATTCACCGTGTCTGCTGTGGTGCTGCTGAACATGGCTATGTATGGCGAATTGGCTCTCACAAGCGAGCCATCGTGGCTTCCTCTGGGCGCTTACCTTAGCGCCATGGTTATTTTATTCTGGCCTGGCCAAGGTCTCTATCGCCAGGAACGCACGCGCTTCATCAGGCAAAGACGCACAAAATGTGGCCAATTTTTTTTTGCTCATCCCTTTTTTTCAATTAGGCTCGTACGACGCGTTTTCTCTTTAAATCTCTTTTCCGCCGTGTATTTTGCCGACATCATCTTCGCGGACCTCTTGACCAGCTTCTCCAACGTCTTTGGTGATCTATTCCTTGCTCTGTGCATCATCATTCCAGGGAAATCTAGCGACGACTATCATAAGCTTGAATCAAACACAGAAAATGCTTGTTACCGCGACATTTTGGTCCCTTTCATCATCAGGTAAGAAAAAAAAGTGGGGTGAGCCAAAGAAAAGAAATGAAAAAGAAGCCAGATCAACAATTAGGATCGAGAGAAAAGCATTGACCACTTTTTTTTTCTCGTTTTTTTTTCGATTTTGCAATTGTTTTCTGATTTTCAGCGTGCCTTACATCATCCGGTTCCGACAATGCCTGTCCGAGTACCTCGAGTCCAAATGCGAGACCAAGCGGCACCTGTTCAATGCCATGAAATACGCGTCAGCGTTCCCCGTCATCATTCTGTCCGCCATGCAGAAGAAAGCGTCCCTTTACATCGCCGACGCCGACTTGATACCCCCTTCTCGCGCCAGCGACACAAATCTCTTTAAGCTATGGTACGAGTCCAAAGCAGCTAGGGGGGCCGCGTGCTCAATTCAATGTTTTCTCATTTTTTTCCTAATTTTTAGGATGGTGGCCGTGTTTTTCAACTCGATGTTCTCGTTTTGGTGGGACATTGCAATGGATTGGAGCTTGATTCAGGTGACCTACGAGCATTTGACGGCGAAACACGCGTCCATTGGGCTGCATCAGCACCACCAGTCGGCGACGCCAATGATTCGATTCCGGCGGCATATGCATTTTTCGTCAACGTCCGTTTATTTTTTCGCCATGATGCTGGACTTTGTGCTGCGCATCACGTGGAGTCTGAAGCTGAGCAGCAACATGTATTTTCAGCAGGTTGCCGGCAGCATTTTTTTGCTCGAGTTACTCGAGGTCGCAAGGCGGTGGCTGTGGATCATCTTCCGCCTCGAGAGCGAGTGGGTCAAGCGCGGCACGTTGCCCACCAGTGCGTCCGACGCCGCCTACGTCGCGCGCCGCTCATCGTCGCCCTCGGCCGTCAATACAAACCTGCCAGGCACCAACGACGATATCCAATTGCTTGATCGCCCGTCAAAAACTTTGCTGACACCCATCCGCGAGGAAGGGCCCGATGACGATACGTCCTTTATGGTAGAAAAGCAACCCCACCATCATCCTCTGTAGACTCCGCCCTCTTTTTTTTTTTTTGTTTATTTCACGCCCCTCTCTCCCTCTCACCATACCTTATTTAATTCAAAATTGCATCCTTTTCAACCGTAAATGACGCTTGGTCTTTTTTTTTTGTGTGTGCGTGTTTCGTGCCGGATGGCCATTGAGCGTGTTCCACGGCGCGATGGTGGCGTGTTTAATTTATTTTTATTGTGCGACAAGTGTGCTGGATGAAGAATCGTAAAAATCATGCTGGGAGGTGCTGAATGATTTGCCGCTTGATGAAATGGCGGATGATGACGAGGGCTTAAAGGTCGAAGATGACGAGGGATCGTGCAATGGCGGCGGTGGGGGCAAAGGCGGCGCCATGCTGCGCAATTTTTGCAGTGTTTCCATGGCAACCGAGCTGATTTCCGACGGGCACGACTCGTTCATCATCAGCTCGTCCGTCACAATCTCCCCAAATGTCGTCTCCACTTGAGGCACATCGTGGCCAGACGACGGATGCGCCAAATGGGCGTTGTTGAGGTGACGTCGAGGGCTGGGCGACAAAAAAAAAAAAAAAAATTGAGACGCGACAAGTCGCTTTTTCATATATATTTTTTACCTTCGCAGAAACAGGACCGAGGCCAGCAATGTGAGCGTTGTGCTGAGATAATTCCATAGGATGCACCCAAAGAGGCTCACGGACACTGTTTGAATAACCCAGTCGCGGAACAGGCTGTAAAAGCAAAGCAGCAGGACAAACGACGCGAGGGCTGTGAAAATGACGTAGATGATGGCGCGGATCTTGCCTGAGCTTGCCAGCAGCTTGGCTTTGTGCACCGGATCGTAGCTTTTTGACTTTACGCGGTTGATATGCTGCGTCACCACCTTGAGCAACCTGAACCCCATCAGCAGCACAAAGAATCCAAGCACACCGCAGTGCACCACCCACGATGCATAGAGCAGCCGCGTGATCACTTCTGCCGCAAACACATTTGTCGTCGCAAGGAAGCCAGCCGACAGCGCGCATCCATTGTTGACAATGAATGGCGACACCACAAGCACCATGCCAAGCACATGCGCGTCGTGCCGCGTCGACCCCATGACTGTGGCCGTTTTGCCATTGCTCTAAGGCAAATCGATCAAAAATGTATTTTTTTTTTAGCTCGCCTCCTTTTTTTTCTTTCTTTTCTTGCACCCTAATTAGCGCGTGCACTTTTTTTTTTTACATTGATCAGCGTCTGAACAACCCCTAAAAGATAAAAAGCGCACGCACAATAGCCCTGCACATACACAATTGCCACCAAAAAATAAAAATGAGCCAACGACCTTGCTTTTTAACCCCTTTCCCCTTGGCTAGTCATGTCACTCGCTGTCCTCCCTTTTTTTTTTTCTTTACCCATTGCCAAGGAAATTCAAACATAACTAAGTGTGAAAAATTGCACAATGCGTCAGCCATTGACGCCGCGAGTCATCGGCGTGCCCATTAAAATTCGTTTTAGCTACCTACAGCTACGAACAACCATATTGTCGGGTATCCAGTCGGTGACAAGGATGACGCTTGAGAACATGCGTACTACAAATGGGGGCAATAATAAGGTATTTCATTCTTTTTCTGTTTTTTTTTTTTTTTTTTTTACGCACAAAAATTGTGAATGGCCAAGAAAAAGAAAAAGCAATCGACGGGCATTGTCTTGAACCAAGATTTGGCTCCCAACTCAAAGAGCCGGTGACCCTGGACACGATAACGGTAAAGAAAGATGCTGAAGGCTGAGGCAAAAACGCAAAATACAGAAAAAAAAAATGAGGGGCGACCATAACCAAAAGCGTGGTTTAATCCTACCAAAGATGGCCATTGCTGCCGAAAAAACGATGTGGAGCAGCAGTGTCCACCACAGGACGCGCTCATAGGCGCAATTGTAGATGGTCAATCGCCAATCGCAATAACAGACATTTTGCACACATTGCCGCTGCAAGGTGCGTGTGTCCATATACTGTAAAATGAGGAAAAGAAAGGAAAAGCAAGGAGCGGTAATTGAAGCACGCGGCTTCATCTCTTTGCCTCCCCATAAGAAAGGCACCCCTCTGTGACACATGAACAAGTGTCTCACTCCATGTTTTGTTTGGACCGCCCCTCGCGGCGCGCGTCTCCTTGCGGGGGATTGGTCCTACTTTGCGTGCCATCTCCGCCTGTTGTCATCTTCCACCTTCACGTCATCCTAGTGTTCCTATGCATTGCATTGACACGCCACGTCACTATTGTGCCTCGCCCAACCTCATGGGAACAATCTCTAAATCCAGCGTGGATATACGGGCAGGACGCCCCCCATTGTTCTTGATGCAGTGCATAATTCGATGCATCCTGCTACCACCAATCATGTAAAAATTAAGGAGACATGGCGATCCTTCTATAAAAATAGAAAGTGCTGCTCCCCTCCCCCCCTTTTTTTGGCCCTGTTTGCTCTAAAAAATGGCGCGCCCGAATCGCCATAGCTGCGTGGTCTCGGTCAACGTCAACTGACAGGCCAATTGCACGGGAAATGCGGGCATTCATGCAAAATGGACCTCATGCGTCCATATTCTGTTGCTTTTGAACAAGCAAGTGGCAGCCTTACAATTTTTGTTTCCAAAAGACATCTTTGTTATTGCGTTGTGACACGCTCTACCCGGAACAGATCAGATGGCGCCCTCATCAGCGCCACAAATGGCGCAAACAAGTACATCATATGAAAAGGGGCGCTGGGCCGGCGCAAAGATGATCTGCTCTCATTTTGAATAAGCATTTGCTTGGCTATGAGCCTTGGATGACCATCCGGCTCCAGTGGTGCTCAATTTGCTTTGCTATTAACTTGAAACATCATCCGTTCGCTTTTTTTTTTTTTTTACTCGGCAGCATTTATCCATGCTAATTAGCCTTCGATTTTGATGGTGACCATGCCTTTGAACTTTTTTACGCGTTGGGCGAAAGGCCAAAAGTCCTCCATCAAATCGAATTCTGAAAATCCGGCATTTTGCCGCGAAATGAATGAGTGTGCAGTCAAACAGATGCAATTTTTATTGTCCAATGTGTGTGTGTGTGTGATGAGCGGGATGATGAACCAAGAATAAAACCATGGAAAAATAAGGAGGGGGGAATGATTTGGATAAGAATGATGACAAGAGACTATGAAAGGGTACGAAAAAGTAAAAAAAAAAAAAAAAAGGCACAAATAATTTGGAAAAAATAAAACATGGATGGAGAAGCTCGCGAATGCGACCAAGTAATGATACAAGCTTTTTAGTAACCACCACGGCCACGGCCGCCACGGAAGCCGCCACGACCACGGTCACCACCGAAACCACCACGGCCACGGCCACCGCCGCGTCCGCCACGGAAATCTCCACGGCCGCCGCCACGACCACCACGGAAACCACCACGGCCACGGTCGCCACGGTGAGTAGCACGGTCACCATCGACGGAACCAGCTGCCAAAAAAGAAAAAAGAAAAAGAAACAGAACGAAAAAATGTCAGCGGAACTGTGCTAAAATGTGGGCTTTCCTCGGTCCCTGACTCTTTTGCGTACCGAAATCAGTGCGGATGGGTCGGTTGTTGATGCGGACGCCGGACATTTCCTTGACAGCCTTCTCGGCGATGTCCTCGCTCTCGAATTCGACGTAGCCAAAGCCCTTGATGTTGTTGGTTTCGCGGTCAATGGGAAGACGAACGGACACGATGGTGCCAAAGGACTCAAAGGCCTCCTTGAAGCCATCCTCATCAATGTCGCGGCTCAGGTTGGCGACAAAGACAGTCTTGGACTTGGAGCTAAAGTTGGTGTCGGTCTTGCGCTGGGTGGCGGCGGTGCCGTCGTCGATGCGGAGCTTGCGGTCCATGAACTCCTTGCCATTGAGGGCAAGGACCTTGTTCTTGTTCTCCTCATCCTCGACATCGACGTGGGCAAAGCCGCGGTTGTTGCCCTCGATGTGGCGGTGCTTGGACATGCGGACGTTCTTGACCTCGATGCCTTGCTTTTCCAAAAAGGTCTTGAGGTCCTGGTCGTTGGCAGAGAAATCGAGCTGGCCGATGAACAGGGAGAGACCCTCGGCGCCGAATTGCTGGGGCTGCTCACGCGAGATGGTGACCTTGGACTTCTTGGGGGCGGGCGCCTCCTCTTCTTCTTCCTCGTCGTCCTCGGCGGCATCGCTGCTCTCAGCATCGCTGTCGCGCTCACGCTTGGCACCGGCCACCTTGGCGTCATCCTCAGCCTCCTCCATCTCCTCGTCGCTGGACTCGGCTTCCTCCTCGCTCTCAGAGGCCTCGTCAGAGGAGGCATCCTCCTCCTCCTCCTCCTCCTCTTCCTCGTCGTCGTCGCTGGCGGCGCTGCTCTCGTCGTCATCGCTGCTGTCGGCCTCGCTCTCGCTCTCGACCTTCTTGGCAGGCTTGGTCTTCTTGGTAGGCTCGGCGACCTTGGTGGCCTTCTTGTCAGCCTTCTTGGCGGCAACTTGTTGGGTCTTGGACTTGGCCATAGTATATAATGAGGGGGTGGATCGAGAAAAGAAAAAAAAAAGTAAAAGAAAAAAGTAAAAAAGGACGCGAAAAATCTTTTTGAAATAGGAAAGCGGGCTTTCGCGTGCAAGCCACCCGTCCCCACCTGTAAATTTGGCTGCCCGATCGCCATTTTTCATGCAACTCAAATTACGACCATGCGCTCCGCTTCGCCATCAATCTCCGCCCCCTTGCGCATCAGGCACGCATCTCAAAAAAAAAAAAAGGGCCAACCGTGTCAAACTATAAAGCCATGCAGCGTGCCAATCAAATTTTCTACACATTCACCGGAAGCGCAGACGCAGGGCTCAATAAAAGTACAACAACTTTTACTGTTATGGCAGTTATGGCATAAATTTTGAGTCAAGAAGAAAAAAAAAAGGAGAGATTTACTGCCTAAAATGCACAAAATAGAGAAGGGTACGCGACTGATTGATACAAGTGAACCAGTTATTGCTTCATCAGATCGCTCAGCGTTTGTTCGTTGGGAAATCAGTGCATTCCCTGTTGCATTAAACGCTCAATTTTCGCGGAAAATGTCGCGGCACTCATCAAGAGTTTCAAGGTACAGTGCCATAGTCAAATACCAAACCCTAGGATATTTTGCACTGTTTGCTCAACAACGCTGAATTTGTAATCCAAGACCTTTCAAATTTGATGAGAGCGTTGTTGCAAGCGTGCAGCGTGTCTTCTCTCAGTTTGAAAAAAAATCGGCTAGCCATTGCTTGAGAAAATGCCCAAAAAGTCGGTTTTAATGGTTTTAGTGGATTCTAGTCGCAAATGTGGTATTTAATCTGCCCATTTTTCAGGCTCAGTGCAGCAGAAGTGCAGAACGACGGGAGAATCTGACGAGAGCTGTCATTTATACTGTATGCCTGCTGAAGCGCGCTACTGTACACGGCACAAAAAAGTGCACACTGACCGTTGAAAAAACGCCAATACGCGTTTTTTGGATTTTGTCAGCTGGTTGTGCCTCCAGAAATTTTTTTTACAGCCATGCTGCCCGCGAATGAAATTTGCAATACTGTATGAGATGAACTACGACCCTTTGCGCGCGATGGATCCGCCCGGTTTTTTTTGCGAACGCAAATTAAACAAAAAAGCGCAATTTGTCCTATTTTGCATTCATCTCGCCATCTGCATGGTCGACCCCATTCAAAACAGCCGCATCGAGTTCAGCGCAAATTTTGCAGCAAAAAAGTTTAAAACACCAGAGCGCTACGACCACTTTTTAAAAATTCAGGGGTCACACATTTAAATCCCAAAAACGGGCAATTTCGAACTCCGAGTGATCAATGCATCCCAAACAGGTAACTCCGACCATTTGCTATTGGCAGACAAAATGGCACGTCGCCCCACCTTAAGACAAAGAGTCCAAAGAGTGACGCATGAATGGCGATCGACTGAGAAAAAGAGCCAACTTTGGGCAAGTTTTTTTTTGCAAAAATTTAAGGTTTAACACTTTCAAATTAAGGGCGTGGATTGCTGCATAGAATTTTTATTTTTATTTTATTTTTTTATTTTTTATTTTGCACATTTTTGTGCGCTGAGTGGGCTGCAGCCTAGTGAAATGACCGATGCAAAAAGTTAAAACCCAAGCTACCGTAGCGCACTGCAGATCATCCCATTAGGTGCTTTGCCCTCCTGCCTGTTTGTTACAGTAGAAAAACTGGAATAAAAATCACAGGTTTATTAGACCGTTGTCGAGCAAGTCGTGATCAATCATTTTGATGAAAAAGTGGATTTTCTCTTCGAGTTTTAGCCATCCATCGATGAAACTGGTCTCATTCGATAGAGATTCAACAGATTCCTTTGACATGTCAAAAGCACCGTTGTTTATCTATTTCCAGTTGTCAAGAAAATTGAGCTTGAAAATTGATTTATTGTTTGATCGACGTTTGCTGTCGCACGCGCGCCCCTGGTGGGGCCCAGGGCGCCCACCGCCCAGCCTTGGGAGAGCAGCAGCCTGCCAGCATGCCCGCAACGACCATCATCATCTTGCGTCTTCTTGCCCGTGCCAGCACGCGTCGAGAGACGGCGCCCCTTTCGGTGCTTGCCCCGGGTGCTACAGCGAGCAAACTGCGGCCGTGGGGTTCCTGGCGCAGGCGATGAAGAAGCCATGAAAATTGTGGTGGTGTTTATTGGCAGAGCCAAAATAAGCCAGAGGAACAAGAAAGATACAAAAAAGGTGTTGTCGAGAATGAGGGGACAAAGAGAACAGTGAGGAATATGACACCCCTTTTACAGTACTGTATGCATTTGTTGCTTGGGCGTTGCTTGAGAGAGATCATGGCCGACGCGTCGCTACAGGGGCCACCGAATGACATGTGAATTGGGCATCCATCGAGCGGGGTGCGGCGAAGAAAAAAATAAATTAAGCAATTCTTTTGTTTTCTTTTTTTTGAAACAAGTTACAAAATTATCATATCTTGGAAATTTGGATTCATCTGCACAATGACCTACTGTAGTTGACCTGTGCAGGCTTTCGACGCTAGTTGGAAAAGGATGGGGCGTGCCGAAATATCACACTGTAGCTTGGGTAAACTCATGAGAAATCGAGAATGGGCCGCAGCAGCACCCTGAAAGTTATATGAAAAACAGTAACCTTTTGATTTGGGTGTGTTGCACTCCTCTAACTGCTGCAAGGCTGCAACTTGCTTGATTCCTCTTTAGGGTTTCCAGCTTGCCATTTCAGATTTCACACTAGGACGCGTATCGGCTTGTGCAGCACATCTTTTGGCAACTGAAACCTTGATTCATAGCTAAAAATCACAAAGTCATAATGACAAGATGAACAAATTTGTGCAAATGGTCCCAAATGTGAAACAGCTGATGATGGTCAAGGTCAATACAGTACTATTGAACGGCATCAAGTCGACTTGGTCATTGGCTACAGTAGCACATTTTTGTGATACGCGCTGCGTGTGAAACCAGGGTCAACTGCACGCGTAGCTTTTCAATGGCTAGCACGTGAGCCCAAGATGCAAGGACATGCTGCACTTCCCAAGGTTCAATGCCAGGGGCATAGCAAAAAAAAAAAAAAAAAAACGGCCAAATATGATAAAAAAAAACATGCGTGTGCGCAAGCTTCAAAGCAAGGCCTTGCGCGCGGACACTTGTTTTTATTTTTGGAAGGTTGCGACGCGGCATTACCGCGTAAAAGTAAGGTTCTGCGTTGCACAACGAGGGCGACGGTAAATAAATTAGGCAAGAATCACTGCATTGAGCAAAAAAAAAAAAACGAATAAAATGGTTCACAATGGCTTCTCGGCGACAAAAAAGTACATTGGTGTGAAGATGTCCATTTGACCACCCTGAACGAGCGAGTCGGCGGCATCATTGAGGAGGCGCGAGGTCTCTAGGACGCCGTGGGGCACAAGGTTCACTGTGCTGAGGATGGTGAGCAGGACATCCGTGTACCTGCGTCCCCAAGGGGAGCGCAGCATGCCGCGGAAATTGCCATCAGACTGGCTCAGCGTGTGGTACCAAGGGTTTGTCGCGTCGGGGTCCGTATGAGCCATGTCGTAGTGCTCCATGATGTGGAAACCAACGGCCTTTGCGGCGGCGATGCATTGCTTGGTAGTGTACAGCTTGCTGATGGAATTGCCCTTTTCGATTTCATGGATAACGCGCGCTTGCGTGACGTCGTTGGGGTCGTAAGCATCCGTTGTGCACCATTCATAGCATGCAAAGCGACCACCAGGCTTGAGCACGCGGAAAATCTCGCCGTACACCATCTCCAGACGCGGCGCATGCACCGTGGCCTCGACGGAAAAGACCGCGTCAAACGTCGCCTCGGCCACAGGCATCGCCGTAAAGTCGCCTTTGATAAACCCGCATCGGTCCGATAACCCATACTTTTCCGCGTACCCAATGCACCGTTCGATCTGATATGCATTGTTGTTGATGCCCGTGACGTGTGCGCCTCCCGAGGCCTTGATCACTTCGCGCAAGGGTCCACCTACACCGCAACCAACCTAGAATAGATACAAAATAGAAAAAAACACGTGAGAAAAATGGGACGATTCCACGCAAAAAAAAAGTCTTCAATCCCCTCCCATGTTTTACATCCAAGACACGCTGATCGCGACGCAATCCAAGCTTCAGGGCCAAGAATGCCTCGTGGCGCTTGATGTTTTCTTCAAAAGTGTCGCCCTTGTATAGCTTGGCAAAATGGAACGATTGCCCCCAACCTAGCGGATGATGAAGATTAGAGAAAGACCCGAGGGAGATCAGAGCCCCTCAGGAACGCGACACGAAGCTTCTCAAACGTCTTGCTCTCCCGTGTCCCTCCGCCAACCCCGGCCGCCCCTCCGCTCCTCCGTACCATATTCATAGAAATCCGTGACAAGGTCATAAAAGGCATTGGTCATGGTCTGTGCCTGCTGGCGACGGTCATCGACCGCGGCGTCGTTGCCAGGTTGGTCGACCCAATTGCCATGGTATGTGTCGGAAGCCTTGCCATGCAGATCCTTGCTCTTTAGTCCGATCTTTTGGAAAAAATGATCCTCATCTAGCACCAGCTGCTCGCCGTGATGCTGATGCATCGGCGCAGCAAATTCTTCGGATAGGACAGGCGTCATTCTTGGTTATATTCAGAAAAGAAATGGAAAAAAAAAGAAAAAGAAAACAAAGAGAAAAAAAAAGAGGGAGGCGATTGCCGATGGGAAAACAAAGACTTTTTAATGCGCTCGTTTTGGGAAATCTGGTGTTTGTGCCTTGGGTCCAATTTGCATAAAGTTTTGCTGCGAGCCAACAAGGGAGCTGACCAAGTGACGACATTGGCGGACGATCCCGAGACCCCCCCCCCTTTTTTTTTTTTTTTGCTTTGTGGGCGCCCAGTTGATCAATTGATCCCCTCTGCCCTTTATTTACCAGGCGCGTGCGAACAAAAAAGAAAATATCGTTGTGAAAAAAGCGACGGCCGGGCAAACGAGGTGGCACAGTCGCCGGCAAGCGAGATTTAGTTTACCCGTTGATCCACGTATCCTGTAGCCGACGACCCCGGAGAACGCACAACCTTTTTTTTTTTCCTGCAAGGTATCTGACTCATCAATGTGCATCCTGATAAACACGAATTGCGCTATCATCGCGGCCCAAATAAGAAAAAAGGAGGGGTACAAAGGCCGCCACTAATTTTACTCTAGTGACGCGGGTTTTTACGCTCCCAAGGCCCGGCGCGTGATGCAGCGCGATGAGATGGTGCCCAAAAATCGTGGCCAATGGCGCCAACAAGTTCTTGTTGATGCCCATCGCGCATACACACACACACTAAAAAGGGCGATTACGCGCTAGGCTTAAGTAAGCGCGCGCCTGTGGAGCATGTGGAGTTGTTGGGCAACAGTAGCACAGATCAACCAATCCGGCCAGGCCGCCTTGGTCGCGTGGCAATCCCAGCAAAAACAAAAAAAAAAACAAAAAAAAAACGGAAAAAAAAAGGACGCGCACACGTTTGCCCAATGAGAAGAGACTCCGAGTGAGATTCATCTCGCGTCTTCCTCGGGATTGCCCCAGGTGTGTCACCAAGAACGACAAAAAAAAAGGGAGGGTAAAAATAGCACCGAAAGGTGCAATGACGCGGTTGATTTGGTTCAATCGCGGTTGGGGCATGGCGCGTCATTGTCCAAGTCTTCGTTTTGCACCATCGTTTTCCAGTGGGTGAAATGTGGGTCGTAACAATGCTCAAAAGCGGCAAAAAATAAAAGGAGCGGGGTCGGGGCTGTTCGTCAATGTCCGGCATTGAAAAAGGGAAAACATGTCTCACGGGTTCGTTTTTTCGTTTTCTTTTTCCTTGTCAAACAACACAACCATGTTCCCTCGTCTCTTTGCTCGCTCCATGTCCACGCTTTCGCGTGTCCGTACGTGTTGTTTGTGTTTTAATATCATTTCTTGTTCTTTTTCTCACGCATTTTTCTCACTAGAAACCGCCAAGGCCCCTGCTGCTATTGGCCCCTATGGTAAAACTTTGGAAATTTGACGCGTCCAAAAGCAATGGTGGCGGACTCAATTCCTTTTTTTTTCACTGTGTAGCGCAAGCCATCAAGGTCAATGGCATGGTGTACACGTCCGGCTCTCTCCCCGTGAACCCTGCCTCTGGTAAGTCGTGATTCGCACGTGTCAATGCCGTGTTCCATTGTGTGCCAATGTGATGCGACATGTGCTAATTGACCCATTCCCCCTCCACCTTAGGCGACGTCGTGGAAGGCGGTATCCAGGCGCAAACCGAGCAAAGCTTGGCCAACATGAAGGAAGTGCTCCTTGCATCGGGCTCCAGCCTCAATGACGTTGTCAAGACCACCGTGTTCTTGAAGGACATGAACGAATTTGCTCAAATGAACGAGATCTATGCCAAGGTACAAAAGGAAAAAGGAAAAAAAAAAGACAATTGGGAAGATCGTGTTGCTCATTTGCTCATGTTTTCCCTAGTATTTTGCCGAGCACCAGCCTGCACGCAGCTGCGTTCAGGTGGCACGCTTGCCCAAGGACGTGTCGGTGGAGGTTGAGTGCGTTGCTGTCACCAAGGATTAAAAAAACAAGAATAAAAAAGACAAACAATACATCCCTTTTTATAAATCTACAATGCAATCCATCATCTAGTACGTCAGACCGGCACCACCGAGCTACAGAAAAAAAAATAAAGTATGAGGACCTGTTTTGCGCGCAATGGGCCATGTTTCGTGATTTTTTTTTTTTTTTATACCTCAACGGCCTCCATTTCGGCTTCTGTGATAGGCACGCGGCGGTAGCGCGCGGGCAGCTGGTTCATTTCGATGGCAGCGCCGTTGGAGGCAGCCGTGGAAGAAGGTGCGATAGGCGTGGGCGCGGCGGCACGGACGGGTTCAGGCTTGGGCACGTGTTTTTCAAGGTTTGCGGGCGTCAGAGGGTGAGGACCTGTGTGAGGAGGTTGCGCTTAAGAAACAGGCGTGAGTCGTCATGGCACGGCCAGCCACGGGTGGGGTAGGGACAAAAGAAAAAAAGGACTTACACTTCCACAAAGACTGTCTTGAGCCGACAAATCGGATAAGAGGCTTGTGGACGGCACGCGCGGCAGAAGTGGGATGCATAGTGGTGAATGAACAAAAGAGGACAAGAAAGAGGGGAGGCAACAATGGACGAAAATTCTCCCTGCTTTATTTTTTTTCCAGCCCAAAAGGCCGTCATTGGCCGACAATCGTGAAAAACCGGGGAGCAAATGCAAAAAGAAATGGCACAGCAGATCGGCGCCAGACGACAATTGAAGCTTTTTTTTCAAAGAGTCGCGTGGCATGGCAGATTGCATGAATCAAGGAGGCAAATGACCTTGCTTACGAAAAAGACAAAAAAAAAAAAAAAATCCTTGGAAACAGGCGGCTCTGATGGCAATCCATGGCCAAAATGGACAGGGAGGGGGAGCAAGGGCAAGAGCAAGGCGCTGAGTTTGAAGTGCCGTCTCAAAAAGGGGGAAGAGACACCGTGGTTCGCCTTTCTCTTTCCAGATTTTTTTTTTAGCCTTGTGTGTTTTTTTTTCGCCTTTTCCTATCGTTCAGCCTATTTTATTTTATTGAAAGCCGTAGATGGTGGCAGAGGACTCGATCCAGGTAATGTCATGCTTTGTTTTAGCTGCCGCGTGTATGCTGATATTGCTTTGCTTGCTAGAAATCCGTATCTGTTCCTCAGCTGAGGTCCCAGCGGTGGCAAGGTACCTTTTTTTGCGCTCTTTTGCACCCAATTCACCGCCCAATGCAATCAATTCGGGCACAGCAAATTGATTTTTTTTCTTTTTTCTTTTTTTGTTGCTAATGTTTGCTTTAGATACAACATTGATGCCTCAGCATAGCAGCGACATGCCACAAAAAGAGCCGTCCCTGGTAATGCACGATAAAAATAAAAAAAAAATCAGGCGATCCTCACCTTCCTTGTTCAATTTGCATGCAGAAGAAGCGCACCGCGCATCGATCGATGGACAATGAGCAGCGACAGCTCTTTTTGCGCGAAATGGACCACACACGCGAACAACTCTCTCGATTCAAAAAGGACATGGACGGCCTGGCCATGCAAATGAACAGCATGTCCGAGAACCTGGTACGAAAAAAAAAAAAATACGTCAATTAAGCGGCTTTGGGCCCAAATTGACCCCCACTTCCATTTTTTTTTTCTGCATTTTGGCGCAACTTACAGCATGCATCCAAGGACCGCGTGTGTGAGATTGAGCAAGACTTGCTTGCAACACAAGAGAACAATGTCAATTTACAAGTATTGTTGGAGCGCGCCGTGCGACGGCAAAAAGAGACGGATCAACGCGCAACGCAGCGCATTCGTCATTTGCACTCGAATTTGTCCATGGTAAACCTCCTTTGGAGAGAGAGAAAAAAAAAAGGAGAAATGGAAGCTCATGGGTCTCTTTTTTTTTACGTCTTTCTCTTTGTTTTGCGGGATGTTAGATTGCACGCGAGAGCAGCCAATTGCAGCAACGTGTCGCGTCGCTCGAATATCTCCAGCAAGAGCACAATGGCAGTGTGCACGATATGGTGTCGCGGATGCAAGAGTATGTTTCCTTGTTGGACCAGGCACAAGACACATTGTACTCGATGAAACACCCGGGCGTTGAAACTTTGACCGTGTCGCTCCAAGACTTGGCACTTTTTGACTCACGTCGCACGAGCGCGGCAACCACGGCCACCACGGTCACCGCGACAACCCTCGACACGATGGTCGCCGACGATGCCGATGACGATGCCCTCTTTTCCAAAAGCATACCCACGCAAATCGTCCACAAACGCGCGTCGTTCCCGGCCAGGATACCGGCCTCGCCTCCCAAACCGCCCTCGCTCATGCCATTTTCTGCAACAATGGCCTCGAGACCCGTCATAGAGACCCAGGCTGCGGATCCGGCCCCTGCTTCGTCACAGCGCACCAAGGACAAAGCGTCGTCATCCACATCCCAGGCGGCCCCTGGTTTGTTGCTCTTGTTACGCGACGAATAGCTCATTTTCTCTCTCATTCCCTCATTGTCCCCCCCCCCCCCATGTACTCATGTTAATTTATACACTCTTTTTATTGTCAATAACCCCTTTGTCTATATTTATTTCGCTCATTAAAGCCCCCTCCCCCCATGTGATTTAAAAAAATATGGCAATGTGGCGCTGATAACCGATGCACAGACGTTTTTCCATTGGGGCGCCACGGTGGCGGTCTCATTTGCGTGAAAATGCTGAGCAAAATTGGCGAAACTCTGTGACAAAAAAGGGGAGAGGCGCGAGCACACGCAGCGGGAAACGCGTAGGTTTCGGGATGGACGGAGGTATTGGAACCCAAAAGGAATTCGATTTTTTTCTGAAATGACCAGTGTTGTTTTTGTCATTTGAAGTTGGCTCGCGTGACACAGCCGAGCTTGAGAGCCATTAGGCTGACAGGAAGACGCGGTCCATGGATTTGGGATCATAAAATGCGCGCTTTTTTTTCGTCTTGGCTTTTTCGTTTTCTGCAAGACCTGCTGACAAGCAACGCCAATTGGTTTGGTTTCCGATCGCCCTTTATTGTTTCTTGGCGACAACTTCCGACGCGGCGGTGCGATCAAAACCCGCGATCAGGGGCATTGGATGCCCGCGAAACACGCAAAAAACCAAGCTTTTTTTATTCTTGCCTTGACAATAGGGCTGATCCAATGTCAATGGGCAAATGAACAATGATGTCAGTGTTGTCTTGGCTCACGAGGCAAAAAGGAGATCCTTTTTTGTGCCTTGACAACGGAGATTTGGGGAAAAGGTAAAAAAGAAAAGTGAGCGCTTTTTTTCTTTCGTATTTTTACCTTTTTGAGCGAAGCTTCCGCGCTTTGTGTCCCTTTCTCACACTCGCACATCGTCTTTTGACCCCACCATTGCCTAGGCCTTTTTTCTTTTTGTTCAGCCTCCCCCACTTTTCCTTGAAAAAAAAGGTAAACGCAGGCAGGGGGGGGGCATTTCTGATTTTTTATCTTTTTGCCTCCCTTTTACGCGATTAAAAAAGCGCCTCTCTCACCCTCGATTTTTTTTTTCTTTTTCTTTCTTTTTCTCAGTTCTCAGTTTTGCCGCCTTGCCCCCCCCCCCTCTCTCTCTCTCCGCCCCTGCTCCCTCCTTGTCTCTTTTTTTTCTCTTTTTTTTTTTTCTTTTTTAGCGTCGTTTTGCTTTTTTTTATCTTAAAAGGTGACCATGTCGAATGTACCGCAACCTTCGGAATCAGGCAGCGTGGCCTTGGTAGGGCCCCCCTCTCAAAAAAAAAAGGTGTTGATGCTCATTCTCACATCATCCGCGTAAAATAGAGCACGGAGGACAAACGACGCGAATTGACGAACCGTATCCGGCAAGAGCAGCGCATGTTGGAGACAGCGCGCTCGATGCGCAACTTGTTGACCAATGCCAACACCAGTCGCCAATGCGACACGGAAATCCGGCGCGCGCAAAGGAATATTGAGTATTTTGAAGACGAGCTCAGGAAGATTGATCAGCGCGGCTCGGGCACGCAACCCCCCGTGGACGCCAAAAAGCTCAAGCGCTACACCAATCTCGGTAAAATCGTTGCCATTGACACCCTCGCAAAGTTGCCTGACCAGCCTTTCCCCCCTTTTTTTAATTTTTATTGCAGATTTGCTCATGAGCGACGTGCCATTCAATAAGCCCAAGGTGTCCCTCAAGCTGCACGAATTAGAATACAAGCTGGAGATCGAGAAGAAGCTGCTGACAGGCATGAAGACCATGGGCGATGCCGTGGATCGTCTAGGCACCGGCGGCGATCGGCGTCATCGCGAGATCCAGAGCCAAAAGGACGAGTCCATGGAGAAACTTAGCCTTCTCAACAAGGCTCTTCGCAAGTACAAATTTTTGTACATTGACGAGGGCGAGGATGCCGAGGAAGACTATGGTAAAAAAAAAAATGAAAATTTGAGCAAAAAGAAGAAAAAAATTGAAAAAAACGCGCTGACTTTCTCCCGTTCCCCCCCCCCTTTTTTTTTTCCTCAACAAATGATGTAGAGCTGGAAACGCCGCCGTCGGCGCGTCTTCCACCTGGATTCCGGCGACCCGTGACGGGCAAATTGCAATTGGAGATTAGCCAAGCGCGCGAATTGACGCATTTGCCGACACGGATCATGAAGAACCCTGAAACGACGGTGGTTGTCAAGATCGACGGCAATGTGGCGTATCGGTCACGTCCTGCGCGCAATGACGTGTGGCAGGAAATGTGCGAGATCCACGTGAACAAGGCGTCCGAGGTGGAAATTGCACTTTACGACCAAAGCAACGACCGCAATCTGCTGCCAATTGGCATGTTGTGGCTACGTATCACGGACATTGCCGATGGATTGCGCAAGCGCAAGTTACAGCAGGACAATGGCCAAGGTTGGGCCACTGCCGACGATGCCTTGCGTCATTCGCCGCGCCCACCGTCGTCATCCACGTCCACACCCTTGTCGGACGCGTCCACGGAGCGACCTCTGCCGCCATTGCCTCCCAAGAACATCCAGGAAACCGATGGTGGCATCGAAGCCTGGTTTGACGTTGAACCTGTCGGCGACATTTACCTACGCCTCAACTTTGTCCGCGAGGCCGCCAATCGCCGCCCGCTCGACAAGCTCGGCCGTGCCGGCGCCGTGCGCCAGCGCCCAGAGGAAATCCACGAGATGAATGGCCATCAATTCGTCGAGAAAAAGTTCTACAATGTCATGAAATGTGCCCTCTGTGGCGACTTTTTGGTCAATGCCGGCTACCAGTGCGAGGACTGCGAGTATACCTGCCACAAAAAGTGCTACGCCAAGGTCGTCACAAAGTGCATCTCCAAATCGGACTCGTCGGTGAGTTTTAAAAAAAGTTTGTGAATCGATTGTGCCGTTTTTCTCATTTTTGCCTCCCATCTTTTTTTTTGGGGGGGTGTTAATCCAGGACCCGGACGAAGAACGCCTCAACCACAAGATTCCGCATCGCTTCGAGCCCATCACCAATATTGGCGCCAATTGGTGCTGTCACTGTGGCTACATGCTGTCTCTGGGCTCACGCAGTGCCAAAAAGTGTTCTGGTATGGGCGTCTCATTGCGTCAATTGAATTGGATTTCTCATTTTTTTTTTCTTTCCAGAGTGTGGCATTACGTGCCATATCAAGTGCGCGCATTTGGTGCCCGATTTTTGTGGTTTGTCGATGGAGATGGCAAACCAGATGTTGTCGGAGATTCGCGCAGCGCGTCGCCGCACAGGCGAACAAAAACAAGACGTGTCTCGGCCTCTGTCCTCGGGCGCCGCGACGTTATCGCCGGCTGTGCCACCCACGGCTGCGGCGGCGAGCACACCGCCACCGCCACCGCCACATTTATCGTCCTCCATTGACGCCGCCCAGGCCGACTTGGCCAACCTGCAAGTCAATCCGTACGCGCCTATACCCAACCCCAGTCTCTCGTCAGGCACCCCGTCGTCCGCCGTGACCAAGCCATCCGCCCCCACCAATGCCGTTTCGCAGCGCAAGGTCACCCTCGATGACTTTAGCTTCCTCGCTGTTCTCGGCAAGGGCAATTTCGGCAAGGTCATGCTCGCCGAGGACAGACACGACAAGAATCTCTATGCCGTCAAGGTTCTCAAAAAGCGATTCATCATTGACAATGACGAAATTGAGAGGTAAAAAGAAAAAAAAAAGAAAAAAAAAGAAATATCTTCTGCCTCTGAGATATTGATCCCCCCTTTTTTTTTCTCTCACTCAGTTTACGCTCGGAAAAGCGCATCTTCCAGGCGGCCAATGGCGAGCGCCACCCGTTCCTGATTGGGCTGCATTCATGTTTCCAAACCGAATCGCGCGTTTATTTCGTCATGGAATACGTCAATGGCGGCGATCTGATGTGGCACATTCAGCGCGAGCCGTTCTCGGAGCGACGCGCAAAGTAAGTTTGTGCACAATAGAAAAAAAAAGGACCAATTGACTCACGCGGAATGACTTTTTATAGGTTTTATGCTTGCGAGGTGTTGTTGGCGCTCGAATACTTCCACAGCTTGGGTATTATCTACCGTGATCTCAAGCTGGACAACATCATGCTGGGCATCGACGGGCACATCAAGCTGGCCGATTATGGTCTGTGCAAGGAAAACATGTTTTACGGCAATTCGACCGGCACGTTCTGCGGCACGCCCGAGTTCATGGCGCCCGAGATCCTGCTGGAGCAGCGCTACGGCTATGCCGTCGATTGGTGGGCCTTTGGCGTGCTCATCTATGAAATGTTGCTGGGTCAATCGCCCTTCCGTGGCGAGGATGAGGACGAAATCTTTGATGCCATTCTCGAGGACGAAATCTTGTACCCGATCAACATGTCGCGCCACTCGGTGTCCATCTGCCAGCGCGTAAGACACGAAAAATATCGCGAAAATTCGCAAAAAAAAAAAAAAAAAAAAAAAATAGCACGACTGACGTGCTTTTTCTTTTTTTTTTATAGCTTTTGACGCGCGATCTCAGCCAACGTTTGGGCGCCGGCCCCAATGACGCGGCGGACGTGCGCTCGCATCCATTCTTCCAGGGTGTCAGCTGGGATGACATGCTTGCCAAGCGCGTGCCGCCTCCATTCTTCCCCACCGTCAGTGGCCGCCTTGACACATCCAACTTTGACGAGGAATTCACCACGGAGCGTCCGGCATTGACCCCGATCCCCGAGGGTCTGAACCGCGCAGAGCAGCAAGAGTTCTTGCAATTCTCCTATGTGGCGGAATGGGCGCCCGAGGAAGCTGCCTCATAAAAAAAAAAAAAAAAAAAAAAAAGCCCCCCGGGCCGTCTTTTTTTTTTTTCCC